>CM035441.1:53172606-53380106 GCA_020310875.1 Ceratopteris richardii | reverse complement strand
CCTGTGACTTCAAATTTATCATTTGTCACTTATGATTTATATCATGCCTGATTTTTCATACTTATTCTCTATGTTTTTATTTTGATGTATCATGCATGATGTATCATGTATGATGTTACATTGTTAAATGTTATGTTATGAATCATGATGTTTAATGTTAAAGGTTAGAAACTTAAAAAGTTCGATGTTGAATGTTATGATCATCATGATGTCAGATGGAGATGTGATGATCATTAATGTTAAATCTTATGATATCAAATGGCATGTAATATGATCATTGAATGATTGATCATTGATGTAACATGTTAAAACTTAAATGTTATGAATCATGAATGATGATGTTAAATGTTATGAATCATGATGTGTCGTGCTAGAAGTTATAAATTGATAGTTTAAGGTATATAGAATCATATCCACCTTATTATACATCATTTAACCCAAAATACTCAACGATATATATATATATATACATATATATATATATATATATATATATATATATATATATATATATATATATATATATATATATATATGTATATATATATATATATATAGATAGATAGATAGATAGATAGATAGATAGATAGAGAGAGAGAGAGAGAGAAATTAATCACTTTATCACACTTGCTAGCTCCAAACATTGCCCTATTGCTTCCAGTACGGTACATACTCCATACATGCATACATACATGTGTCATGCATGCAAGTTATACATAAATATTACATATTACATACATACATGCATATAATATACATACTATATACATGTGTCAAGCATGCATACATAGATGCATGATGCATACAATGACACATGGTACAGTCATACATAACACATATATAGATGATAGTACATGCATACATACATTCATAGCACATGCATACATACAGAGTACATGCATAGTACATACATTGCACATGCTTATATACATACATACATGCATGCATATATGCATATAATATACATATTACATACTACATGCATACGTGCATACATGCATAGTACATACATGCATACATACATATATACCTAGAGGCTAGTACATAGTACATACATCCACATTGCAATGTTCATATATATAACATACATTGTGCTTGATAAAATGAAATTCATTATATGATTTATGACTAGAAAGTGTTGAAAAACAATGTCAAAATGCTCAAATTTGCCAAAATTCCAGCAACCCAAGTTTCGGGACTTTAGTCAAAATTTGGCCAAAGATGGCCAAAATTCTCTATTGCACCATTGGAAAAGTATTCCTTTAGAGCTTTCTAATGATACATAACACTTCACTATCTGGCATCAAAAAGTCAACCAAAAGTCAACTCTAGTTTCTTCTTTTACATGTTTTTAACACAAACACTTATTTTTCAATAGATTTTCTGCAGTTTTTCATGCTTTTCATGCTGATTTTTGTGGGCACTTCAAATCATATATAAAGAGGACCTAGGGAGCATTATAAATCATCAATTCTTGAAGCATTGAAGACATAAACTCTAGGGTTAAGGGTTGGGAGTTTTGGAGTTGTATATGCAGATTTGGAATCTTTTGGCAATTTTCCTTTGTTCTTCTTCACACTCCAAGTGTGCATGCTGACTTTGGAAGATTGTAGCACCCAATTTAGGGTTTCTTCGTGTGTTGTTGTTGTATGAGGTGTTCACCTACCACTTCATCACAAGAAATGACCATTGCTTCTACTCTGCATCAAAGAAGACCTAATTTCATATTAGGGTTTGCTATATTCACTATTTTGTTTATTAGTATGTGCAATAGCATTAAGTTGCTTAACTTTTATAATTGCCTTCTCATCTCTCTATATTTTCATTTATCTCTCTTGATCAAGTCAAGATGTGTTATGTGTTGAGGTCAAATGTTGGAAAAATCTTGGATTAACATGTGATTATTGTTTGGGCCTATCAGTTTTCCAACATTTGGTATCAAAGCATAGTTGACATACACTCTTGACTCAAGATGAGTGACTGTAGAGATAGATTGAAACAAGAAGACAAGCTTGATGGAATGTCTAACTATCCAATATGGAGTTCTATGATAATGCATTTGATAGTTTCCAAGGACTTTGAGAAATATTTTCAATGGAAAGTACCCCAGACCAAGACAAGCAAAGAAAGATGTTGCTTCTTCGTCCAAGAAGGCTGGTACTCCAATTTCTGCTCGAGAAACTAAAGAGGAAGAAGAGAAGATTACATTATCATCCACAAACAAAGGGAGACAGGCACAGATTCAACTTACAAAAGAGTAGTCCAGATGGGATTCTAGAGATGCTATGGGAGTCAAGCCGCATATCATTACATAAATCAGGTCATGCAGAACCTCTCGTCAAGCTTGGTTGGAATTAGAGAATCTCTAGCAGAGCAGAAACCCTACTAGGAAACTCTCATTTATTGCTATGGGAGTCAAGAGGCATATCATTCCACAAATCAAGCCATGCAAAACCTCTCGTCAAGCTTGGTTGGAATTAGAGAATCTCTATCAAAGAAGAAAGCTTGCTTCGAAATCTCATCTCAGAAGACAATTAGTGAACACATCAAAGATCAAGGTATGGTCGAGAATATGCCATTGTAATTTGTGAATTTGTGTGTACTATCTAGTATCCACATTCAAAATTCTAGATTCCAATATCCATAATTTATTAGTTTATATATTTATAATATATATAAATATAACATATTATATCACATACATACATAACATAACATATATATTAATAAATATGTATAATATATAAACTTTTTAAAAAAAGGCAATAAAATAATAAAAAATGCGATTTTTATTCTTTTATTCAACAACTAAAACATTTGAAATGTTTAAAATGCGATTTAGATCTCTTCCTTTGAACTATGGCTATAAGAAATGACAAATTCATTAGTATAAGGATAGTCACCATTTTTTAAGAAATAAAATGGTTGAGAGTGAAGTTTAAAGGATTCTATTTGATAATTTTTTAGGGAAAAAAGGTAAACTCAAAAATTTGGTCCATATTGATGTTTCAATAATAATTTTTTATATCAATCGATTGCAACACGCAATATCATATTCCCAAAATCTAAACATATGTCTAGAATGTAATATGATTCATTTCTTTGTAAGTTTCCAAAGTGTAAGTTTATTAGAGTGTATGTGACACCATGTTTATGACAAAATGAGTATGTATGTATGTGATGTATATGCATGCACATACATTTTATTTTTCTCATCCAAATCCCATTTCCAACATTATGGGGCTTGAGGCTCTATTTCTTGGCAATCGATAACAATGGTTTGTACTAATCCATGCAATTATTGACTGCATCTATAGTTCTATTGTTAATCAAGAAACATAGCATTATAGCTAAAATGGGACCAATGGTCTGTATCGCTATTGTCCTCACTCTGATTAGGTCTTCTCAATCGCAGTTTGTATTAAGTTAACTTCATAAAGAGATTCCGTGAAGTTATTGTTTAGTGGAGCAGGATAAAGCAGGACCTTAAAAAAAATTCACACTACAACAGTAGTCCATTATATTTCTTCGCATGATTACATATGAATCTATCCTAAACTAGCCATAAAAAGTTCAATTAAGTAGCTTATACCAGTTCATCTACATCTGGATTCTCATCCTTGCCAATACTCTCTCGAAGCCTTTTATTCTCCTCCTCTAGTTTTGTGCAGCGGGCCTTTGTGAGTGCAAGATCTGTTTTAACATCTTTCAGTTCACGTAACAACAGCTTTGCTTTTGTTGCCATCGCCATGGCTACCTGATCAAGAAATCAACAGACCAGCTACTACTGTTACAAATTTCAAGTGTATTGAGAATAATTGTAGAAGAAATCACTATAATCTGATACACAGAGAATGGAGTACATTACATCTCGTGAAGCCTTTAATTGGGTATCCTGGGTCACACCCTGATTTTCATCTGTCTTCACATGTGATCGAGGAACTTTTTCTTCTTGCTTGATTTGTGAATCTGAAAGGTTTCCTTCTAAGTTTTGTTGGGACCTTTGTGGCTTGTCTGCTGAATTTCTTTGCAACCTTGAAAGCCTTTCTTCAGATTTGACTTGGGATTGTGATAGCACATCTTTTAGCTTGATTTGTGAACTTGAAAGCTTTTCTTCGAAGTTTCCATGGGACCTTTGTGGCTCATCTCCTGAATTTCTTTGCAACCTTAGAAGCGTCTCTTCAGATCTGCCTTGGGACTTTGATAGTGCAGTGTCTTCTCCTTTCCCTCTGGACCCTGCAAGCTTCTCTTCTTTATCATCCTGAAGCCTAGGCACATCAGTCACACACTTTGTTGAAATGGTCTTGTCCAGGGTCTGTTTAATAGACCTGCTTCTCGGTTCTGTGTACATGAAATTGGTTGCCTTTGTCTCCACAAGATTTAAACCCTCCTGTTCAGATGATATAAGCATTCATAATTGTTAGAGCTGTATGGCATTTCAAATAAATTTCACTTTATATGACAATTTACCTCTAAGGCATTTCCGAGGGTATCACTTAAAAGAGAGAATGAAGATGTTATAGCTTCAAACCCTTTATGAAACACTACAGATTCCTGACGCTTCCATCCTCTCTCAGATAAATTTTTATTGCTAATAGACTGATCAAAATATAAGACCGACTGTTAGGTACACTCTCTGTTGTAATGCAGCCCATCCTTAAAGGAGGAGAAAGGAGATTAAGAAAATAGAAAATAAAAGAAAAACATGCAAGGTGTAGTTCATGCCTTTGATAAAGCATCTGTAACTGCTCTTCTCTGGGTTGATCTGGGACTTTCGTCCTGCACATCTGAAGAAGAATTCTCTAGAACTGTTTTTGCTCTTCGTGCAAGGCCCCTCCAGAAACTATTTCCAGCAGCTTCTTCACATTTCTTTTCAAAAGTGCAAAGGACAAGGTAACCAGTTTCAATGAAATAATCCATGTAACTAGTGAATACAGAGTTAAACATAAAAAAGTATCCATAACAACAAGATAAGTCACAGTATCAACAGAGCTCTCCAGGATCAGAAAAAATATGAGCTTGGAAAGAGAAAAGAAGCTGACATAAAGTAATGAACAGGTGAGATGATAACTTGAGAAATCGAGAAATGCTAACTATCAATTGTCAGTTACCAATTTCCATAAACAAACAGGCAAATGCAATCAGCCTTTTAATGAACGATCCATTTATTTTTCCAAAATTCTGCATGCATGTCTTCATCCCGCACACTCGATCAAACTTAACTAACTCATTTCCTTTCAAAGCAAGAGTAGGAACCCTATGGTCCCCTTTCAACTGTCAAATATCTGGTAAAGCTGAGCATCCTGCCACCAGAATTTGTTGCTTGTTTTTATGGCTACAACAATAGAGTTCATACCCCCCTCCCATCAGAGCTCCAGTCTCCTATTCTTTACTATGAAATCAAAAAGAGAAGGAAAAGGCAAGAATAAGAGTAGCTCTAAATCCAAGAAGAATTCTAGTTCTGTTTCAACTTCCAACTCCAAATTTGATCATCATAGTGACTCTCATTCAGATGATCTTGATAATTTTGAAGAGAAGAAAAAGTCCTTCAAGCAGGAAAGTTGTTTCTATTGTAAGAAACATGATCACTACATAAATGATTGCAAGACTTGGGCAACAAAAACAAAAAAGAGAATTCGTACCCGCCTTAATGCCACCACCCTTGAATACCTATATAAGGAGGGCTTGGCCACATAGATGCTCAACCTTGCCAAGATAAGTGTTTGAGAGCTCAAGGAGTCACGTTCTCTTAGTAAGTACTTTCCAAGTTCTAGTTCATGTTCTTATCTAGCTCATTGTTATAGTCTTGTCTAATCTAGTCTTTAGACATCAAGTCTTGTCCTCTTGTAATCTCGTAGAACGAGATCCTATCCAATTACTTCTTACATCCAGCTCATCTTCCTCAATCAAGTTCTTGCAATTGTGTAAGAGTTGTATATTCTTGTATTATTTTCCCTGCGTTGATCATTTTGTAATTAGAAGTACATTTCAAAAATCTTGTCAGCAGGATGGACCATCTATGCTCATGGCATCCCCAACAAAGTGTAGCTCACGTCCAAGATCCGGATGGCGAACTGAGCAACACCCATAAGCTCCGGAAACAGAAGGCCTGCCAAGATGTATGCTCCTAGAAGTAGGATTCTTCACCAAGCTCCAAGGCTGACATGGGGACCTATTACCTTTAAGTAGTGTAGTTGACAGCAATTCATACGATACGTAAAGTCTTCAAACTCTAAATACCGTCTTAACTATCTCTGTCTGCAATTTAGAGTGAACTCATACCTCAACTCCAAACTCATACCATAGTTAAATACAGTATGGAGACGCAAGCATGACGGGAAGAGCTATATGAGATCTTCATCTCATGTACGGTTCGGGAGTCAAGCTTATGCAGGAATGTCAAAGCTTAGGGTAATTGCATAATTCCACTTCCACTTTACTACATGAAAGCACTCTATAATCTTTTGTGAAGCTATTACGATTCAGAAACAAAAGGCATGATGGGAACAAGAGGTTAATCAAACTGTTACGATCACAGAACATGATCTTGGTGAATACAGGATCGAAAACTCCTATAATCCTTTTAAAACATGAAGCGATAGTAGGGTTGCCAGTTATCAAACAAGCAAGGTATAATTTTGTTCGAATTGAAGAGTAGACTCTGGAAAAGGGGGGGAGCTTTGTGAACCAGGACTCATTTTTTTGCCAAAGCCGCAGGAAGTAGAGGCGATGCCGCCGTTGAAGAGCAATAGTTGGGTAAGAGAGATCTGCGAGGACCACATGACAAGATCTCTCAACAGAAATAGCACCATCTTGACCAACCCAAGAATGGCCATAGTGGGTCAAAGGCCCACTCGAGTAGATAGGTCCGCTCCAAGGATTACGCTACGTTTACGAGAGCTAGAGAAAGTCGGCCGGTGAAGGAACCTCTGCGCACCAATGACATGGATGCCGAAGTGCCTTAAGTAAATCTATGGCACTAACCACATAATTCTAACACATAAAATTTACCAACTATATTCCTTACTTTTGGACAGAGATCCACCACTCAAAGGGGTGGAGAACGTCCAATCGCACCACCATCCCACCTCAGCTATCTTAGGTTAGACATTGGAGAGCCTCCTAGTGAGAACGGAAAACTTCACCAAGTTCAAAGTCGCTATATGGGCAATGAAAGGAGGCACAAGCAAAAGCTACAACACCATCAATTCACGTATACTACCCGAAATCATGGGAAGAAGGATTGGAGGCAACTCGATGAGACTTATCTAAGGAACACTACGCGTGGGCAAATGCAAATTCAACACCGCAACAAAAGTAGCTTGTCGACAAGGGCCCCGACGAAGCATAGTGCCCAGGAACGGCATTTTTCGGCCCCAGAAACGGCGTTTTTTGGGCCCTAGAAACGGCGTTTTTGGGGCCCCCGAAACGGCGTTTTTGGGCCCTCGAAACGGAATGGCAGTTTCTTGGCTCGGAAACGTCGTTTTTGGGCCAACTTTTTCCAAAATTTTTTTGTGAAAACGGCTCATTCAGAGCCTTATTCCAAGTGTTTTTTGAAGAATCAAGCCGGACAGAGAGAGAGAGAGAGAGAGGCCCACTTTCTTAAAGTCCACTACGGTCTACCTTGAGGTTGGAACTTGGTATTAGGTAATTACGAACTTGGTGCCCATAGTATACATTATATATATGTAGTAAGCATTTAATATGTGTGTGTAATATGCATGCACATTATGTGTGTGTATGTATTATATATGTATTGTCTGTGACATTTGTAATATTTACTATGTACTATGTACGTACATTATGTGTGTGTGAAATAGAGTATGTATATATTGTGTAGTATGTACTATGTATGTACTTATGTGTGTAGTATGTAATATGTGTGTGTAGTATGTATGTACATTTTGTGTGTGTATGTATGTAGTATGTATGTATTGTGTGTAGTATGTATGTATTGTGTGTAGTACATATGTATATTATGTGTAGTATCATGTATGTAATGTGTGTGTGACATGTGTATGATTGTTCAATGCATGTATTAGCACTATGTGTGTGTATGTATGTATGTATGTATGTATATATGTATATATGTATATATATATATATATATATATATATGTATATATATATATGTATATATGTATATATATATATATATATATATATATATATATATATATATATATATATATATATGTTTCCAACCGGTCCGAACCGATCGTTTCCAACCGTGTTGGGCACTATGCGACAAAGATAACCCACAGAAAACCAATAGATTATGAGGATGCAGGGAAATCATGTATCCCTAGAAAATATCTATTATAGCGAGCTCGATTGATGGGTGATCGATAAAATCCAGAGATTTCACCGTGGTGAGGACGGGCCCGTATGATGGGAAACGTGAAGTGTTTTTTGGGGAAAAAAAGAGCGGGTGGATAAAGCTCACCTTCAGGTTAAAATGGGCTCGAAAAAAGGAACAAGCTTAACAAGTAACGGAAATGGTTTGTCCATGAAAAGAGACACCCACTACGAGAATGAACGACAAGGACTTATGATGATTAGCACATGTTTGTCGCGTAGACAATTCTCTCATAGGAGTTAGTGCTCCACTATCAAAGGCAAAGCGGCAAGAGGAGGGAATGGCAAAGCTCTTGAGAGAGCGCTCAGAATGGAAGGGAAATACACAAATTACTCATTTGTGCAACGAAGAAACCCCATTTTTGGAAACAACCATTAGCCTAAAGGAAACTCATATCGAGCAGGGCTACGAGCAAAGAATCAGCTCTATTATATGAAAACCAATAATTGCGTCCCTCTATATGAAAGCTTCTATAGATAGGGTAATCACTAGACCGTACAAGATAAACGTGTCCTCATGAGAGGGGGGGATATGTGGAAGCACTGAAGGGGAACAACCACGACTAAATTATATAGTATTACAAATATGTCATTATGGGCTTATTTCATTATCATTCTTTCGCAAATAATTGGTTGGAGTTCTCGACACGTCCCAAGCTATTCATTTACTTGAATCATGTATGTACTTTGGCAGCCAGCATGAAGTCCAAACCAAACACTATGTCGCAAATATGATGAGTGCCTAGCAAACATTGTGAATATACCGATCAAAGACAAAGAGTTTTTGGGTATCGACCACTTATCTAGGCTACAAAAAATGGTGGTATGGAGCGCACTAGAGAGGGCAGTCAGGTTGCATACCTAATATGCAAATGCGAGCAAGGTCAGGAAAGACATCTTAGATACGTACTTTCTACCTTAATAGATGGAAGGTAATCTATCGAGGTGTCGGGGGCCACTCCTCATGAAGGAATGATAAGCAACGTTCACCAAATGACAAAGGACTCGCTCCCAATAATCCTAAAAGTGGTGATTAAGCGAGATTAGCCTTTCCTTAAGATTGAAAACAAGTGAAAATGAATGAAATGAACAAATATTTCCAACACAAAAGCAACGGAAGATAGAGAAACCTTAAATTATTGGCTATCCGATCAAGTTACTGCAACTTGTTTAGTTGTCAATTTCCTCATAACCAATGTTTTTAATTTGATTTCATCGAATTCTCTATTATTTTGGTATATTCACATGGGAATGGAAGAGACCCTCGCAAATCATGTTCACCACAAAGTCATATGAAATCGGACTTCGATTCTCCTTAGACTCTTCGTGTTAGTTGCCATCAAAGACTTTCGCTTACTTTTCGCAACGCTTTAGTAGAAAGAATAGAAAGACGACGAAATCAATCAATCAATCTGCGAGGTGACCTTGCACCCCCCGTTCTGTCTTAACATGCAACTCGATGGGGTGAAGCTAATACCGTTTACGCAATAGGACCAATAGTTTACGTTTCAATATTAGAGCAAAAACAAACGCATAAAACAAAACAAGACAAGACCATAATGGTCTTCCCTTCCTTACTTTGGTTAAGTGAATATCTTGTTAGGCTTAAACGTAATAGCTGCACCCAATCTTTACTTAATGGTCTTCCCTTCACCTTAATGGTCTTCTTTCACTTAAGCCTTGATGGTCTTCCCTTCTTTACTTAATGGTTTTCACTTAAGCCTTTAGGACGTTAACCTAAAGGTTTTGGTCTTAAGATAATACCTTTACCATTACAGTTTTCTTTAGCCCGTGACAATTTTACATGTTTTGCTTAAGCCTAACGATTTTCTTTCGCCTATATAATTGAGATAAACTCTTGTTTACCTATCGTTTAAGCTAAGCAAAACAAGACAAGGCAAGACCATAATCACAAACGAAAACTTAATCAAAATAATGGTAAACGCTTAAGCCTAAAGGCATAATAGCTTAAACAATTAACCAGGCATAAACTAACCGTCTATTATTAGGTATTAGCATAGCACATTTAGGTTTTCGTTGAATCGAAGCTAATACCAAAAATGTTTACTTTGGTTTTCTAATGTAGTTTACCTTTACGGTATTAGATTTGCCCCCATGGTTTTGTTTTCCAGTAATGGAGCTAAGTCGCTGCGCCTCATAAGTAAACGTTTTCGATTAAGCGTATATCTATTGGATTTTCGGGTTGGTACCAATGCATATTTAACACCTTTTTGATATACCTGACATAAATAAGATATAAAATCACCTAATAATCTATTTAGTATTATGTATACACTATACACAGTACTATGAAAACTATTCCCATTCTTGAGTCTTGACTCCTTACTTTTGAATCTTAATATTCAATATCCATTATAACTTCTAAGTTCTAACATGATACATCAATGAAAGATAAATTTAAGCCCACATTTAAATCTCAATTTTCAAATCTCAATTTTCAAATCTCAAGTTTCAAATGCATTTTAAATAAAGGAGTCAAGAGTCAAGACAAAAATGTAAAGAATGAAAATACATGATACATGAAAGTGAACAATGGAACTATGAACATAATCAACTATCAATCACCCTAGGTTTTTATCTGAGACCGATTTTATTCAGGAAAGAAATGAATAAAAATCGCAATAAATCGTTTAGAACGATTTAAAAACATTTTTGATATAAAATCAACAATTTTTATCAACTACGATGGTAATAGCTTAAGAAAGACCTTAATGGTAATAGGTCGCTCAAGCAAGACCTTAATGGTTAAGCTTAAACAAGGCCTTATTGGTAATAGCTTAAGTCTTAATGGTTTTCTTTAGCCTGATAGGCTTGAGCGGTTAAGTGAAAACCAATAGGCAACCGTAAAGGGAATCAGGCGAACGCTTGTTTACCGTTACGGTTTTCTAAGTGCTAACCTGTTAAAGTTTGTTTTGCAGTGTTTTCCAACACGCTTTTTGATTACTTATCAATAAACCACCACACCTACCTAGTAAACTAACGCATAAAACAAGACAAGGCAAGACCATAGTGGTCTTCCCTTCTTTACTTAATGGTCTTCCCTTCTTTACTTAATGGTCTTCCCTTCTTTATTTAATGGTCTTCCCTTTGGGTTAGATTAAACTAATGCCTAAAGTTTTGGTCCCCTTTAGCGCCTAAATTGTTGTCTTTAGTGCTTTCTCTTTGCTAAAGCCTAAATAGGCCTTATGGTTTTCTTTAGTTTACGTTTACTTATCAGTATTAGTAAGCTCCAAAACAACTCAATATTAGCATAGCTCCAAAACAACTCAATTTTAGTGAGCTCCTATTGGGATGGAGCTAATACCTAACAATAAACAATTTTCTTTAGCACGTTAGGTGGTCGAGAAAGATCAAATTTCAAACTATAATGAAGGCACCAAAGAAAACTAACGTGCATTCCCTTAACGGTATTAGCTTAAGCCTTTAGGTTAAGCATTTACCAAAACCTAACGATATTAGCTTTAACCGTTCAGCTTAATCGTTTTCTTTAAACATTTCCCTACCCAAGAAACTAATGCACCAAAAAGGGAATGCACCATGCTATTACCTAAAAGGTTTTACCTGAAGGCTTAAGCGAAAACTGGTTAGGTTTTACGTTTACCTAACAGTAAACAGACAAGCTAATACCGTAAAGAAAATCATGTTGACGTTTATCGTGACGAGCCAACGTTTACCATTAAGGAGTGTCGCTTAACCATTAAGGTCTTGCTTAATCTTATCATTAAGGTCACTAAAGCATTTTCGTTTAAGCGAAACGCTTAAGCCTTAACAGTCTTCTTTACATCGTAAAGGTATTAGCGCTTAGCTTAACTATTACTAGACGGTTAAGTGAAGCCTGACACCTAACGGTAAAGTTTAACCCTAATACCTTTACGATTTTCTTTAGCTCCATAGGTCTTTAAATGTTTAAGCATTTACCTATACGGATTAAAGAAAACCAAGCTTAAGTGAAAACCATTGTTATGCTTAAGCCAATACCATTAAGTAAAGAAAGGAAGCCATTAAGGCTTAAGCGAAAACCATTAAGATGAAGGCGATAGAAAACCACTAAGATCCAAAGAAAGACCAGTTAGACCCGAAGGGAAGACCATTATGGCCTTGTATCGTTTTTGGGCGATTAAGGTCCAAAGGAAGACCAAAACCTAAAAGGTTTTCTTTAGTCGTATCCCTAAAGGTACATAGAGTTTCTTGTTAGGAAAACGAAAACTTTCGCACCATTAAGGTCTGAAGGGGCGAAGCGTTTACCATAAAGGTTTTCAGGCAAAACGTTTACCGTTAGGGTTTTCAAGCAAAGCGTTTATCATTAAGATTTTCGGTTGCTCAAGCAAAACCTAACGGGTAAGTGTTTACTAGTTAGGTGCGCAACATTTTCACTCAAGCCTTTCTTTGGCTACAGTTGAAAGATTCATTTTAGATGCACGATTGGGTAGGATAAACTAGGTGTAATCATGAACCACTACCCATCAATCATCTTTTGTAAAATCGTTGTTTTAGTAAGAAAAAGAGTGTGTCTACAAGTTTTAAGTAAACTAAGTCAAATAATTAGCTTTGGGAGCGTAAACTGTTAGGTGTTACTCTCCGCCACGTTCATTGTTAGTGTTAGCTTTTTGTTGATTTTTGTTGATTTTTGTTGATTTTTGTTGATTTTTTTTGTTTTTCTTTATTGTTCCGACATTTGAGCCATATATAAAATTAGACTTTTCAAAAAAAAATAGCCAATCTTTATTTACAATGTTTTCATTGTTTAGATTATTGGGTCCTCGATTTGTGATTATTGGGTTCTGGGTTGTAAATAGGGTTGTTCATCACTCTATTAGCTAAGTTGTATGGAGGTGATATTGATTGCAATGATGAATCATTTAGCCTAATATTGGGAGTATTATAGCCATTGGAAGTTAAGGAGGATGAGTTAATAGACTCTTCTTCATATGAATCAGATGATAACTCAACAATCTCCTCAATATGTATACGATTTCTTTCTTCTTCAGTGAGAGCAAATGAAAAAGGCTTTTTTAATGAGATAATCTCATTAACCACGTCAGCTCTATTTGCGGTTAACTCAATATAATTCTTGTATTGTCTTTCAAAACGAGTAATGACCCATCTGTGATTAAGTTGAACTACACCCAATCTTAGTATTGTTCTTCTATCTTTACTATCAAGCCTAAAATGCAAATTCTTTGAATGTCGACCCATAAGTGATAGATGTACGCAGGCTATATCTTCAACACTGACCATATCTAAAAGCATATCCTCAACAATTAAACTTTGCATATGTCTAGCCATAAATTCAAGAAAGTTCATTGTCACTAGTTGTAGTGAAGCTAATGATGCCTCACTAGAATAATTAAGAGCCAAAGAATTATTATTATTAGTAAAGCTAAAGAATTATTATTATTAGTAAAGCAAAAGAATTATTATCATTATTAGTCAAAGCCAAAGAATTATTATTATTAGTCAAAGCCAAAGCCAAAGAATTATTATTATTGGAAAATCAAAGAATTCTCTTCAAAAGGTGGTTTCCCATAGAAATAGTAAAAAATTGTTAAGATGACTAATCCAACTATTAATCCAATAATAACTAAACGTGTATTGCTTGTTTGTTTCTCAACTTCCATAGGCAATATGCAATCTGAATCATCTAAATCAGGATGAACCTGATGGTTTTCACTAATACTAATGGGTGTTGTTTTGGTGGTATGAACATCAATTACTTGCAAGGAAGAATATTGTTCTAACCATGAACTATTGTCGATGTTTAAAATCAAAAGAAATATAGCCATAACTAGTAAAATAATCGAAGCTACTACAGCATAATTCCCTCTAGATTGAAATGCCCTAAAAACCATTAAAGTTATAGCTATGGTTAAAATAATCATCTTAAGTGAATTATTGAAAGAAGCATAGTCGGATCGGAACGCGTTCCAAACGCGATTGGAACGTTCGGAACGTTCCATACGGAACGTATGTTCCTATCAGCGTTCGGAACGCGTGATTTTTTATTTTCAAAAAAATTACTTCCTATATAAAAATTCAGATTTTATCTTGTTTAAATTACTATAATACATGCTATAATACACATATATAAAACATATATGTAATATGACACACACATGCATAAATACACATACACACATGCATATATAATATGACACACATTGCATATTGCGCACATACGCATGCTTGATTCTTTGATATATATATATATATATATATATATATATATATATATATATATATATATATATATATATATATATATATATATATATATATATATATATGTGTGTGTGTGTGCTAACGTTCCTTAACGTACCATATCCTCGCGTTTGGTACGGCACCACGTTCCGTACGCGTACCGTACGTGCTGTACCAAACGTTCCGTACCACCTTGGAAAGAAGAATAAGAAGAAGACAAACCAATTGTACTCAACAAAAGCAGGACAATACATACGATTGGAACAACGCATTATAGAGAACAAACCCATAGGTGGAGAAGAGATATTATTGGTTAGTCTTGTCGCTATGCTATTACCACCACCACCTTGAAAGTTTAGCACGTAGTTATTACCACCTTGAAGGGTATGTGTAGGTATTAGCAAAACTCAATAGGAAAACGGGTGTTTAAGTTTTTCTAGAAACGTTTCTATATGAGGGAATGAGGGGTTATCTTTCGATACACCCTCGTCACTAGTTTTTGACACATTTTCCAATGGTAAAGATACGAGAATACTTTCTGTCAAAGGTGTGGCACCTCATATCATATCACGTAAAGGCAATTCATAAGTATTCAAGGTTTCTTCGCGCTTAGTTTTTTCTTTATGCAATCTTGGGTAAATTTATCAATATATTTCTTTGATTTCTATATTTTGATGTGTTTTTAACTCTAGGCAACATTTGCAAAGCTGTAGCTATTATATTATTCCTCAGACTATCATCACTGATACGAAAGAGTGTAGACTTAGGCAACAAAAACATAAAGAGAATCTAGTAATAAAATAGATAATCATAAATCTGTTGAAGAAGTCGAGACATCGAACACCATAGACTACATTGAGAAAGATTATGTCTTTCCACAATTGTCGAAGACAAAGTCTGTTGATTGGTTGTTTGATAGTGGTGCATCAAAGCACATGACTCCTTAGCTTAGCTTCCTCCAATCCATATCATCGACTAAACCACCTATTTTGATTTTTCGTACTCGTATTCAAACCCTTCTAATGAAAGGCAAAGGAACAATAGTTCTTACTCCTCCGAGTGGAAGCCAATTCCATTTTGTTGAAGTTTAGTACATGCCTGAAGTTTATGAGAACTTATTGTCTTTATTTGCATTGTTGAAATAACATTTGTGTATTGTATTTAACATGATTGAATGCATTGTGTATAATAAAGATAGAGATGTGATGTTTTCTGGAGTACTTAAAATTAATTTGATATCCTCAATATGCATCATACTTAGAAAGCTTACACAACATATGTGAGTGTACAAGAAAAAATTTGTGTAGTACTCGTCATGAGTATACAAATCTTGTAAGTGATTTTTCTTTTGCTCAATGTGGATTTTGCAACTCATCTTGTTGAAGAGAGTTCTTACATCTGATAGTACCTTGTTGCACTTGATTCACTTGCACTTGTTCCTTCCCTCGATTCCCCAATTGCAAAAACTTACTCTACTCATCCCCCAATTGCATAAACTCTCAGTATTCTACCCAAACCTCTTCAAGAAATTAAGAGAAAGAATGCAATTCTTGTTTATGATATATCTACTAACGATATTTTTTTGAGCTTTTTGATAGAAAAGGAAGGCATATTTGAAAATGGAAAAGATGCAAAAGTACTCCAATCAATGATTTCTTTTATAGAAAGTCATCGACCATTCTTTATCAAGTTCATTACATATGGAAGGTACAATGATATCTTCTTGAGAAGATGAGTTCTATTCGCAAATCTAATCAAAAGCAAGTAGATTCTGAAATCTTGAAGTTCTTTCATACTCAATCTAGCTTGAACATCAAAGATAGGAGGATCTACATCAAGTCGAGAAGACATATACATATGCAGGAATCTAAAGATCTATGGAACATGAGTTTCATACTTTGGTTATATCCTAGGACTTTGGATTGCAAAAGAAGACTTCTACTTCAAGTCACATTGAAGTATCTACACGTGGAAAGGTTTATTCCACACAGGAAGTTTGTCATTAAGAGAAGATTGAAGAAAAACCCAAGTTAGGATTTCAACGGGCGAACTATTGGGATTTTAGGTTTAGGACTAGGTGATTTTTAATTTGTATTATTTTAGGATTTATTCACCAATCCTTGTATATATTCATGAACTTTGTATTTAGAATAGGTAATTGACACAAAGTCAAAAATTGATCAAACCATTTCTCAAAAATGGTACTTAGATAAGCACATACTCAAAGAGAGCATTCTAAGTTCTAACCATATAAACAATTGTCCATCCACTAACTCTAAGGCCTTCAAACAATAAACCCTAATTTCAATTTTTAATGTGCTCTTTAACTTAATACATATCAACATCTAATGAAAAGTCGAATAAAGCAAATCCATGGGCTCAAATTAAACACACAAGGTCATAAAAAAGTTGAACGTTGAACTCATGGCCATAATTAACACTCACGACAAAAAAAAACTATCACCCATACTTGGCTTTTGCACAAAAAGTTGTCACTTAGCTTTATTGTGGCCTTTTTGTGGTTGAATTTTTATTTGATGATTGCCTATATAAAGGCATGATTAAAACACACTTGGAAGTTGGATATCATCTCTTCTATACATACTTGAGAGTGTGGTGATCTTATGGTGCTATTGGTTGCTTTTTTTCTTTTTTACACGCACTTGGAGAAGAGGTGTGCAACTCGTCTACACACACACGCTGATTCTAATGATGGAGCTTTCTATTGGAGGTGTTCTTAAACACATGAAGGTGTTTTAGGAGTGTATGCTCATACATTTGGAGATCTCTCTACTCTTGAGAGGGAGTGCTTTGGAGAGCTTACCTAAGCCTCTTCATGTTATCCCTTACCCTCACTTGCTCTCTTTGAACTGATGATATTGGTGGATTGTGAGTATTTCATGTTATCATGTATTTTTTAATTTGGAGCATATGACTTTTTGTCTACATCTTATGTATTTCTTGAGTTTATGTGTGTATGTTCTCTTACATGCATTACCATTTCTTTGTCTTTGGCTACATATTTGCTAACAAAATGGCCTCGAATAGGCTCCCTCTTGCTCAATCAAGATCTGCATGAGCTACCAAGCATGAAGCGAAAACCACTTATGGTCACACAAGTGTCATAATAGCCAACCCAATCTGAACTAGGAAATGCATGTAAATCTAGGAGTATTAATCCCCCCTCGAGATAAAACACAAGCTACCAAGTATCAGTTAATTTTTCTATAATCTCGTTCAAAACTTGAACGAGCTAAGAAATTGCCTCACTTGGAGGTGAATTTGGTGGTGTTTTATTCCATATTGAGCCAAAAATGCATTGAATTCAGAAGACACGGCCCTCAAACATTAGTTACTATGAACAAGCTGCAATTTAGCATTACTATAAAGAAGCTGCAATTTACATTCAGCTTTTATTGTACCATCTTTAGGAAAGGAAGAACGCTGCATCTTACTAAAATGCAGCCCTCGCATACATATTTGGTTGGTGCCTCAAATTTAAACAAAAGGGCCATTGTATAATATTTTAGAAGGAGTGGCAAACTCACAAAATTCAAGAGACCAAATCGTAAATGCAAAAGTTTTGCAATTGTAATGGCCTACAAATCTTGCATTGCACGTGCCTAACCATCCACAAATTTTCCATAATTTGTGAGCTTATACATCCCACGATAGAGCATACCAGATGTAATAATCTTTTCACCGTCAGAGAGGTCATGAACTCTACACGTCATCAACAAAGTTTACTACCAAGCCAATCTTGATTCTTGGTTAGTGTTAACATTAATAACGGATTTGCCTTGATCCTTGACACATAAAGAGCATCCCATGATGTAAAGGTGCTTCCATTCGCAATAGTAAGGAAAATTCTTCCATCTCCCATGTCAAGAAATGAGGAGTTGTTTGCACATGCGGAAGTATTCCCATTGGGATGGAGGCTCAAATGAGGTGAAGAGAACGCATTAAGAGGCAATATGTTCGATTACACAACTATCAAAGTACCAAACATATGACTCCAAGACATTCAGTGATCATGAGTTGATGGGCCATAACTACATCATATAGTAATGCCCATTTTTCATTTCGCACTGAGTTGGCACAGTCTTAGGAGCATAAGCATCTCCAAAAGCCATTCCTACCTCTTTCTTCTTTGCCTCTTTGGTAGCAAGTTTAAGACCATTCTTGATTATTTGGTCATTTGCCTTACAATATTTGGAAAATTGTTTTTACTTGTATGTTTTCTTCATGTTTTTGTCTAGCTTCTTTAGTTAAAGAGTATTCATAAATTTTTGCCTACTAGAGGAACAAGTACCTTTACGTTTGTCCTTCTGATAGCAACAAAGGCTTGATCTACAACATGCATAATGGACATGATTTGCTTATAGGTTGATCTTCTTGCATCAAAGCATAAACTAAGTTTTCAAATGTTACGGCATTTGGATTGCCTTTCATCATCAACTAAAGAGTAGAAGCAAAACTTTGATAAGAAAAAGGAAGCCCATTCAAAAACATCTCCACAATTAAACTATGTAACAAAATTTCATCATCCACAATTAATAGCACCTTCAAATCTTTGATGTTTGTGAGAAAACTATCCATAGAATCACCTTCATTCGTATGTTTACTCACCAATAATTTTCAGAGGTTAGCAAAACAAGCCTCATTTCTTATATGATATAGTGTGGCAAGAGTATCTGTCATATCCAGGAGTTGAACTCATGACCTATCGGTTAGGCATCCAATGGGCTAACCACATGTCCCAAAAGCCATGGTTGAGGATTACTTCCTAATCCTCCCTCTTAGGGTGTGGTTCAACCATCTCCTTCCTGTCATTTCTTGAATCTAACACTCTCTACCCCTCCTAGAGATCATTATCCTCGATGATCAGCTCCTCAACTCCCTAAATACCTTGACTTCATGTCCTCACCCTCACACAATCTCTTGAACCTTTCTTGTTCGCCACCTTCGTGACTTGAACCATGTTCTCAACCTTGGTGTCTTGAACCTTCTTGTTCATAACCTTGGTGTCTTGGACCCTTGTTCTCAACCTCAGTACCTTGAACCTTGTTCTCACCCATGCTCAATATCTTGAACCCTCGATCGAGTGGTAGCCAAGAAAATACATTCCAAGAGCTTTCCAAAGATACCTTATATGTCTCAATCCGACCTACAAATTGGGAGATAAACTCCCATCTTTGCTAAGCAAACTTCTCAAAGATCCACGCACCTTTTTTTTATTTTTTCAGATAGTAGGGTGCCCATGCACCTTTTCTAGAGGCCAGTGAGTGCCCATAACCTTCGTAAAATCCATCCATCTTGTCCAAACCTACTTCCTAAGCTCTTACACCAATTGTTGTATCCACAAGGGAATTGAACTCATGAACTACCCGCAAGAAGTCGTATGGACTAACCAAATGCCCCAAACGCCATGATTGAGGATTACTTCACAATCTTCCCTCTTAGGTGTGGTTCGACCATCTCCTTCCTATCATTTCTTGAATTTAACAGTATGTCAAACATCCTTTATTGCTCTACATGAATGAATATTAGGGATAACGAAACATTTGACACATAAAGCAATCCTCTGCATCTCTATAACCCCAACGAAATTGTTTTTGCAATGGTTCGGGTGTTGGTGGTATACCTAACATAGTCGAAATTGGAGTTGCAAGAGAACTCGAAACAAGATCCGCACCAAAACCAAAACTTGCAACATCCTCAACACCACCTCAATCAGGTACATTTTGAGCATCTATAACTTGATAGGACGTATTTCAACACCCCACAAAATATTCCATAGTCCTTTTGTAATTACCATGTATGTCTATACTAGGTAGTTGGAACCATCCACCTTATTTTCAACAATCAATATGTGAAATACACCATTGTCCTCGAGTGTCGTTAGTGACTATATTGCAATGATGAAAATTGACTCTTTCTTCAAAAAGTTGAAGAGAATTACCCGATGGACCTCCACTAAACGTATCAGACTTTGGGGCACTTTTATTTGTTGACAAAACCCCAAACAAAAATTGGCGCAAAAGGATGAAATTGCCCCCGTAGTCACTTCAATAGTGTGTTTGCATGCTAAAACGAGCTCCGATCAATTTTGAGCGACACAAAGCTCCCAAAAAGTAGTTTCGAAGTATACATCACCCTAAGTATGCTCATGACATTTTGTAGCAATATAAGAAAGTGAGTGCGGGCAAAGCACACCTCAAGAGGTAACAACCTAGTCTAATACAAATCGTTAGAGTTTGGGGATCAAGAATGCATACAAACAATTCAAAGAAGAAAAAGACGCTTAGAAGCACAATATAGAGTATATTACTAAGTGTAGGATATACAAAGATAAATAGTTTGTTAGGGTTATGGATGTATATACAAACAAAGGAAAAAAAAGGGATGAAAAAGAGGGGAGGGGACCTCTTGAAGAGGGCAAAAAAACGCCCCCCACAATTCTAACTGTGTTTACATGCATCACTACTGAAATACACCAACATTCTTCAACCTTTAACCTCAACAATTTTTTGGCGGAAATATTTTCAACCTTGAACCCCGATTCTTGGAGCATTGTCACATAATCCTAGTAATCCTCAACCATGGCTTTTGGGGCACGTGGTTAGCCCATCACACTCCTAATCAAGAGGTTGTGAGTTCAATTCCCAACATTGGTATCAGAGCCTAGTTGAGGAACTTGGGCAACACGGAGGTAAGAAGCCTCAATTGTGGGCACCTGGGAAGCGCTTGTCCATGAATGAGTATGAAATTGGCCAAGAAGGAAGGCGCATGGGCATTTGGGCACCAACAAAGGGTTGGATAGGTCCAAAATAGGTCCATGCATTGGAATTTGATGCTAGTGGAAGCTCTCAAATGTGGCAAGGGGCCCAAGCTAGATAGAAGGGCCCACAACTGAGCATTGAGGACTATGCTCACTCTAAGGGGGAAGGAATGTCACATAATCCTTGCAGGAGGTGGTTGAGCCATACCTCAAGACAAAGGATTAGGAAGTAATCGTCACCAATGGCTTTTGGGGCAAGTGGTTAGCCCATCGTACTCCTAGCTAGGAGGTTGTGAGTTCAATTCCCAACAAGCATATTTTCACTTTATTTCAGCTTCAGCTTCATAGCTATTTTTGGCAAACTATCTCCAGCTCAATTACAACTTTTGCAATTCATGCTCATAAAAATTATGTAATTTCACATTTTATGCATGAACTCAATTTCATTCATTAATTTTGCTCAACATATTCTATATTGTGTAATCCTAAGTCTAGTGTATTCCATGATCTTCAATAGTGGCTTCACTGCACTCAACCTCATTTAATGTAACTACGACAAGTTGCTTCATTCCCATCTAAAAAGTACAAGATCTCTCTGAGAATAAAATATCAAACATAGATTCATATGTATCAACGTCATCTAATCGATCTTAATCTATATTAAGTTATGGACTTGCAATCTCTCCCTTGGCAAAGAAAGATGCAAAATCATAAGAAACATGTTGATATTTAACGATCCTCTTAACAATCTTGTGATCTTGAACACTTGACCCTACACGTGTATAATATCTCAACAACCTGGCAATGTTAAACACTTGTCCCTACATGGTTCAATATTCAAGCTTCAACATATGGCACTTGAATGCTCAACCACGAAGAGACTAGGTGGGACATCCAAGCCCTCTATAATCTAGCATGTTATTGAAGGGTATTTCTCCCACAATATTTAGGCCACTAATAACCAAGATATGGACATTTTTGCATGTTACTTAGTCATTTGGTTCATTTGGCCCAATTTTCATGGTTTCGTACCACAATCAAAAGTGAAGCACCAAAAGAGGCCACATTATTATTATAATAGAGTTCAGTCCCAATTTCTCAAACATTAGAGCAAGTGGCTTCAAAAACCTTGTTCGATTTCTCCTTGCTTATACAAAAACTTGTGTGAGCCTTATCTCTGTCTTTTTTCTCAATGTCTCCATCTCTCTAGAACTTGTAGGCATGAATGAGAAGCTTGCAGCCTCCTTCAACTTATAGCTGAGTTTCACAATGTTTCCTTGTAAGAAGGTTGTTTCAAGTACAATTATCTTACTTCCCATACTCTTCCCACTTCAAATTTAAAGAGTTCGCAAAGTTGCATTGTGAAAAGTCACTTCAAACATGTCCATTTCTACTCCTACTTTTGTTCTTGTGTGTCATCTTTGGGAAGAAAGTGCATAATCTACAATGGACTCAAATTTATTTTCCAAATCAAGTGGAGGAACATGTTTGTAAGATTTGTGTGACCTAAAATGTAAAAACTTTGGGCAAAAAGCTTGTGCACATTGAGTTTGGCCAAGCATCCCACTTTGCAAGTCCTAATAAACTAAATTTTAGTAACATCATTCCCTAAGGCCTAACCATGTATTGTTCTTGAGAAACACATCATCACTAACACATATCAACTTTATGTGATAGAAACATAACACTAGCTTGTTGGAATTTTTTGAAAGATAAGGCTTAGGTCACTACAAGGGAGAGAAGTTGTAGATAGTAGCACATGCATGCATATGCTCAAATACACATACACACATAAATACATACATACGTAATAATACATATGTAAACACATACATATGTGAATACATACATACATAAATACATACACACATAAATACATACATACATAAATACACACATACATAAATAAATCCATGCATGCATGCATGCTTACTTACAAGCACTCATTCATGTATGTATGCATGTATACATACATACATATGTATATACATCTACACAAATGCATACATGCACATATGCATCCATAATACATATACATGAATAATTACATGCACGCATGCATGCATGCATCTATACATACATGAATGATTACATGCAATGATGCATGCACATACATACATGAACATTTAAATGCACACATGCATACATAATACATGCATATGATACATACATGCATACATACATATCTATATACATATACACAAATGTATGCATGCATGTATGCATCTATGCATGATACATGCGTAATAATTCAATGACATCAATCACATTCCTTCGTCACAAAGAAGAGGCTTCGGTTGAAATTCATGAAGAGCAAATAAATAGTCTTTGGACACAAAGAGGGACTAAGTGAATTGAATGAAATGAATGTATTTTATAATAGGATGGAAAGGCTCTTGCACCTAGAAATGATAGATTTACTAGAAGATATATTTACCACTTTACAGCCAATACAATTTAAAGGCAAGAATCTTTCAACTACCGTATCAATATGAAATGCTTGGAACACAACAGGGGACTGTACGAGAGCTGGGTAAGAAGACCCTAAATAGAGAATAAACTTTGTTCCCAGAACTCATAAAAATGAATACCATGCAATGGTCTACTTTAAGATGACAATTAGGCGTGGTAACAACAAACATTGTCTATAACTCAGCTTGAATTTCCATAGATATTAAGATTACTGTCTGGCTTTCTAATTAAAAGGATCATTCTTTGTCACCTTCCTCTATCAAGTTAACCTGTACACCTTCAGTCTGTCTGCACGTAATATAAACAAAAAACACAGTACTAACCTCCCCAGATGTAGATGATTTTAATGACACAGTCGACCATTCACTGCTAGACGAAGCCATGTACACATAGGGAAGCAGCTCAATTTTCCTCCAAATGAAAATTTATTTTCCCTCAGGGCATTAGAAGGTGCTTATATCCTTGCTGGCAGTAATCAGAAGAACATTCATGTTAGCAGACTGGAACAAAAGCAGCCTTGCATGCAGAAAAAACGTCAATCCATTGACCAAAGAAGTTTATATTGCATAGAATCCTAAATATTAAGACCTATAGAAACGAAGACTAATCATTGTTATGGATTCATCATACCATGATACAAGCAATCATTTGTTACATAAATGCGAATTCCATAAATTGGAAAAATTGCAACTAGCCATTCTTATCCCTAATTTAGTGCAGTGGCACAGAGGTAACATACCAATGTGCTTTGGAATGTGGCGTCGCTAAGTCAACCAAAACACTTCAGCTCCTTGATCTACCCACGACAAAATTTGTGTGCAAAGCCCAACACTTGTGGTAAGTGCGAGATAGCTAACTCGAATAACGAAGCGACCTGGATATTTATCACTTCAAAAGGGAACATTGACAGACATTTTTATCTGTTCACCAAATCTTCCGGGGGGAAATTTTGCACGCAATCAGAAGCAATAAACTAGGTGCCATGTTTTATAACGTGATAATGCTTCCTGTCTGCTAAACGCCCCTTGTTTCTCAAAAGTACGAACATTCTGACAAACGAGGCCTCACCCATGCAAGAGATTTGAAAACTGAAGGCCTACAGGACAATGGCGGGCGATAGCAGAGACGATTCGATCGATCACAACTTCGTTCGAAGAGGTGAATAAAGAAGAGAGATCATGCTCACCAGAGTTTATCAGACTGAGCTCGAGGCAGCGGAACGATTAACGTAAACTCAATCGACGCGAAGGAATCGACTTGTTCTTCGTCAATTTCAACAGGACTTTTCCAGCTTAATCGACGATCTCCACAGCTGCACTTGTACACTGCACATAGGTGAACTTTGGCGCGTAAAGCTAAAATGACAGCTTGAGTTAGTTATTTAGATATTCTATTACTCCAGCTTAAAAGCAATACCCATTATGGCATCTCAGCTTTTCTTGGTCTGCAATGGCCCCTTGATAGTAAAATTTGATCAAAGTGTTCGCCTCTAATTACATTACCTCGATACATAAGGTTATAGAAAAGAAGGAAAAACGAAGAACTGCATTGTTGGATTAAAATCTGCTGATATATTATTTACATCCATGTCATGTATGTATGTATATGTGTGTATGTCATCTACATCCACGTCATATATGTATGTATGTATGTATATGTGTGTGTGTTTATGTATGTATGTGTGTGTGTTTATGCATGTATGTGTGTGTATGTATGTATGTACGTATGTACGTATGTACATATGTATGTATCTATCTATGTATGTATGTATGTATGTATGTACATATGTATGTATCTATGTATGTATGTATGTTGTATGTATGTATGTATGTATGTATGTATGTATGTATGTATGTATGTATGTATGTGTGTGTGTGTTTATGCATGTATGTGTGTGTGTATGTATGTATGTATATATGTATGTATCTATGTATGTATGTATGTATGTATGTATGTATGTATGTATGTATGTATGTATGTATGTATGTATGCATGCATGCATGCATGTACATATGTACCTATGTATGCATGTTAGGATGCACAACCTTCATAATAAAATCTCATACAAACTCTATGATGCCACCTATACGTCACACCAAAGAGGAACAAAATTAAACATTAATCAACTTAAAAACCACACATTGACTCAATAAATAATAAAACGAACTCTTTAATTCATTTTTTGATTGATGATTTGTACAAAGATCTATTGTTACAACACTATATTTCTTGGGGATTAACTCTTAATAAGCTGCACTCCATTCAAGAATTGACACCATCGCCCTGCCTCGAATCTGCAAAACAAAAATTACAAAGATAGAGTAGGCTAATACTTTTTCCACCGTCGAAAAGAACACATTGTTAGAACAATTGCATTCAAATTGGGAAGGCACGTACTCACACCCACTCCCTGCCATCGGCTTTATATCTTCAATATTAAAAACCCTAAAAATACTAGGTGGGTATACCAAATAATAGTTGAATTACTTACTAAATCTAAATTTAATTTAGAGATAACTACAAAATATGTTGGATGATACCATAATTAATTATCCAAAGTTTGAATTCATTGGTATGCACCTACAAAACATCAAGTAAAGTATTGTGCTTGTGATGACTTAGGTTAAGTATATTGAACACTTATATGGTACAAAATTTCATAGGTAGCAATTGAAAGTAAGTTGGGTAGTAAATGTTCATTGAGGTAAGTAGTTAGCTCAAAAAGGATTGTGGGGTCCCTTCACCAATCTTCATAATTAACTTACAAATGGAGGAAGGTAGTCTTGTTCTACTTAGACACCTTTATTTAGTCAAGCATAGAGGGAACAATGAAGAGAAGTCTAAGTTTGATATATTTGGTTGCATCTAAATAACTAAGGAACATCGTTAATCATAATATCTTTCTTACTTATGTATTAACTTACGAACTTATGTGAATGTAAGAGTTCCTTCACTATACATAAGAAATAGATATTAAAAACACTACTAGTAGCATGAGTTGGAAAATTGGCAAAACAAATAATAGGACATGGATGTTCAATTTCAATAAGGAAGACTCTTCAATATTCTTAGCTACTATTGTTAACTTCAACAAAATACATTATATACAGCAAAATGAGGTATCAAATGGCACTATAGTAGAAGGCCGGACATGATTTAAGCATCAATCCCTCCCATTGGGAAGCCATATGAAACTTTTATAATATTAATTCATGTGTGGATTATAGTATTGACCAGACTATAACAGACCTAATGTTGGTGTCCATAAGAATCTTAGTCTCTTATCATATTAATTTAAATATATAATAATACTTATCAGAATCAAAGGTTTTAGTTTATCACTTATATAATTTCAATATACTCAATCATCCACAACTTCCTAGCTAAATTTTACATAATCATTAAAATAGATGGTCCCATAACATAGTAAGCAATAATAGTAGTAATTATTTCAAATGTTTATTTCTTATTTTTTATATCTAAAAATGAACTTGAGCACCTTTTGGTAAAGTATATTAAGTGTCAAAGTACCAATATAAAGAATGCAATGTTGGAAGTGGGGTGGTCCTCAATAACAATATTAATCACAAGTTTACAGGATTTTCCAACACATGAACCTTAGCATACACACCTTAATACTCAAAAAGATGATGAGTGAGAGATAGAGGGAATGTAGAAAAGTTTTTCAAAGTGTATGGTAAGCTAGGATGCTCACCTATACTATGTTATATTCCAATGTCTAATCACAATGTGTGAATATGATACAAATTAACAATATCTGAATCTAGGCAAAAATAGGAACTAGATATAAGAAATTGTGTGCAAAATGCCTATGAGGTATGAAGAGTGTGTATGAGAGAGAATATGGAGAATATGAAAAGTTTAGAATTGTTTTACAGCAAACCCTAATTTTGATAATCCCTAAATTCGAAACTAATGAACTAACAAGTAGGACAGAAATAGACTTGTTACTCATAGTAACTCAGAAAGTGATGATGATGGTTGTCTGATATGAACTCCTTCAAGTACTCCCGATGTAGAGCACACCTCCTCCAAGTGTGCAAGAACACTTCCTCCAAGTAGAGGACCTCCTTGATCACCAATTGTAAAGCGTTGAACTCCTTGAGTGATACTAAAATAATGAGCCTAAGCCTCCTTATATAGTATTTTGTGTCTCATGATCTCAACCATGAAGAACACTCTAAAAAAACAATAAAGCAAAAGTCACCATATAGAAAAAGCAAACTTCTCCAAAATTAGCACAACAAATAGCGAAAGAGATTTTAATAACCTAAAATTGCTTTTTGAAAAAATCTACATGAATTGGTGCTATTGCAGTGGTGGGCTTCGAACTTGCGACGTGTGATTTGTAATGCTCTTGCCATAAACCAAGATTATCCATGCTATTTTCTTGCGGGATACTCTAAACAATATATATTCTATTGCTGCAAGTTTGGACTTTGGACCAATTTTGACATTGTTTCCAACAATCCCCCCTTCAATGTCATAATGGTACAAGATTTAATAATCTGCAAAACTTCTGCTATCTGCGAAACTCCAAATGTTTGATAAACTTTGGATCTTTGCAAATATATCTCTTGATTGATTTCCATTGAATCTTGATCTGAATGTGCATAAACTTGGACTGAACAGAAAACTAAATTTGTAAGTTATTGAACTTCAAAATGTGTGACTGAACTTTGAACTTCAAAATGTATGATTGAACTTTGAACTTCAAAATGTGCAATTGAACTTTCTTCACCATTTAACTTTGCACATGTAAAATTCATGATTTAATTTAGGTACTCAACAAGGTTTATTGCTTTCCATCACTTTTTTTTCTCTTTTTTATTATCTATAAAGCTTCAACTGCACCTAAATCATTCCATTCCATAACTTTATCATAATGGTATGTGCTAATCATATTCTTTGAGTTTTTTATCTTCAAATTTTCTGATTCAACTGAATCAATTGAACTAATTGGACTTTCTGAACTGTCTGAACTTACTGAACTTATTGAACTTATTGAATTGTTTAACTTACTAGAGTGTCTGAATTGTTTGAACTTATTAAATTGGTTGACTAATTGCTTAGTATAATTTCTCTCTTGATAGAGATACTTTAATTCCAACCAAGTCTAATGAGAGGTTATGCATGACATGATTTGGGTATAATATGCCTCTTGACTCCCACAACAATATACGAAAGTGCTTGTGCATCCCTTGAATTTAGATTGCTCTTCTATAGGAAGTAATCTGGCAGTAGTATGGTCTCTCGATGATGAAGTAGTTCCTTCTTCTTCGTTAACCTCCTGTTGAGCAGAAATAGGAACAACAGGTCTTCTAGAAGATGAAGTAGATTCTTCTCCGACTTGTCTTGCCCTTGGATAAGTGCCATTGAAAATATTTTATAAGTCCTTTGATACTAATATATTCATCATCATAAAACTCCAAACTTGATAATTAGGAGTTTTATTATGATGAATATAGTCACTCATCTCAGGTCTATAGTCACTCATCTTGTTAAGGGTGTATGTCAACTTTGCTTTGATACCAAATGTTGGAAGTGGGGTGGGCCTCAATAACAATATTAATCACAGGTCTATAGGATCTTCCAACACATGAACCTTAGCACACACACCTTAATACTCAAAAAGATGATGAGTGAGAGATTGAGAGAGAGTAGACAAGTTTTTCAAAGTGTACGGTAAGCTAGGATGCAAGCATGCAAGCATGTTTGAGCATCTCTGCCATAATAGAGACCCAAAATCAAAGTGCATTTGAGATATCTAGACATGCGTTTTATCAGTTGTGAATGCTTAGGCTTTGTGCTATGCATAAATCGAATCAATTGGGAAACTACATACTATATGATCAGCACATCTTGCAACTTGTTGATAAAGAGAAGTACCAAATGCATCACATGCATTCTTGATTGAGAACCTAAATCCACAATTCCCCTCTCAAAGGATACAAATTTTATGCCAATATAATACTCCAAAAGAGCAAGTTATGTGACATCAAAAGTATGCTGCAGATTAGCCATAAGCATGCCTATTTACTCATCACATGACCCAATCGAGTGAATTTCATCAACATAAAGATCAAGCATTATAACATTAGCCCCATCTTTGCATACATAAAGTGTGCTTTCAATTGGACTACATGTAAAGCAGAACTTTGATGGAAAATTTGGGAGAATTTTTCACATATACCTCTTCTTGAAAATCTTCATTCAAGAAAGCTATTTTTAAATCCAATTGATGCACTTTCCAACCATGATGGGAATCCAATGCAATCATAGAACAAATGGTAGTCATGTGCAAAGTACGTGGAAAAGTCTTCTCATAATAATTGCCATATTTTTGTGCATAACCTTTTGCAACTAATATCAAGTGATCAATGCTACCATTTAACTTTCTTTTAATCATGTAAACCCACTTAGTACCAAGGTCATTCTTACCTTTTGGCGATTCACATAACTCCCAAGTACATTTTTTGTGAATAGATTCCAATTCTAATTGCATTGTAATCATCCAATTTGAATAATCACATGTATCTTCAAAAGTGAGTGCCTCTTCACTACATGCATTTTTTATAAGAGATACATCCACAAAGTCACTTGATGCATGATGAGAGCTTGATCTTTTTCTATCAAGTAAAGGAGAACTCAATTTGCTATCTTCCAATGCCTTTTGCAACCATTTTGGAATAGATTATGCATCCTTGAAAGACATGTGTTTCTCATCTAATAATGTACACAGATCTGGGTAGAATATCATGCTGAATTTCAGCCATGTGTGGCTACAAATTTTCATCCATGTTTCTTAACATTTTAAATCATCTTTGGCAGGAATTTTTTAGTCATGTTTCTCTACAAAGTTTGAGAATTTTCAACCATCTTTGGCTGAAAATATTAAGCTCTTTGAACCTCATTTGGATTGTCTACATGGCCATAACCAAGTGCACCACTTTGAAACAAAGACATGAGTGTATCAAACACATTCTAAGCTAATTTTTGGCTAAAATTTGCATTCAAGTAAAGGATAAGCTAAATTTTCAGCAAACAAAAGATATTGACTTACAATAATTTTATCATTCAATGGATGTTATAAGCGTTTACCTTTACTCTCACTACTATATCCAACAAATATACATTTATTTACTTTGTTATCAAGGTCTTGACGTTGTTGTGATGGCACACGAGCATATGACAAACAACCAAATATGTGCATATGACTAACCATAGGCTTTCACACATTCCAAGCTTCATATGGTGTAATGAATCTCGATGCTTTTGTAGGACAATGGCTCAATACATACTTTGCACAGGTGACCACTTCCATCCAGAACTTATCTGTAAGATGCTTTCCTTTGACCATGCATTGTGCCATTTCAAGAAGTATGATACTCTTGCATTTTGCAACACCATTTTGTAGAGGTGTACATGGATTTGTACATTGGTGTGCAATGCATCTTTCACAAAGAAAATCTTTGAATACATGTAACATGTATTCACCAACATGATCCATGTGAATAGACAAAATCTTATTTCCACGAAAAAATTCAGCCATAACTAGAAATATTTTAAAGCAAGAGAATACCTCATTTTTTGCTTTCATGGGATACACCCAAGTATGGTATGTTGCATCATCAATGAAGATAACAAAGTATACAGTCTTGCCAAAAGATGGAGTCTCGATCGGACCACATACATCACTATGAACAAGTTGCAATTTTCATGGATCATGTCTAGCACCATGTTTGGGAAAAGAAGCACGATACATTTTTCCAAGTATACAACCTTCACATTCATGTTTCAATGGACTCAAGTGCCAGCAAGCCAATAGCCATATCGTTCTTTTGCACGTAAAGCAAACTATTGAAGTTCAAATGACCAAAACGAGCATGCCAAACCTCCATATCAACCATAAATGTATGTGTAAGAAAGCCATTTGAGGCAACTCTCTTATATGTAGTCCAGCGATACAAGCCATTGCATAATGTCTTTGACGTCAAAATAACATCTCCATTGCTAAAATCATGAACCATACACTTGTTATCAACAAAGTGTACACTAGTAATACAAAATAAAATTCTTATTGATACCAAGTACATACAATGCATTCTTGAGAGTAACAATACCTAAGTTTGCAGCTATAAGTTGATTTTATTTACTCCATCAATAAGATAAGAAGCATTGTTTGGATATAAAACATGTGCTCCCTTGGGTGCATCTTTCAAAGATGCAAAAATTCTTTTGCATGAAGTGATATGCTTTGAAGTGTGACCATAAAAAAACCAATCCAAATAAATTTCATTCACAATCATACATGTAGAATGTGGTGATTAATCATAATAAAATGTATTAACATATACCCAAATATCTTGAGCAACATGAGCTTCATCACTCTTTGTTTAGAGGTATTCTCAATGATAAGCATGCCATATTCTTTCTTCTTTTCATTACACTGGGCAAGCTTTCTACATTCATCAATGGTATGTACAACTTTTGACAATAATTGCATCTCTTCTTATTTTGCATATCATCATCATGAGAGGAATAAGTGGAAGAGGAAGATGAAGAGTGAGGCTTTGGTTTTTATGAACCCAATATTGAACCATACTTGCATTTTCCCTTTTGTATAATAGCAAGTTCTTTTGTTCCCTCAAGCAAACCATTTTTATTCACTCTTGATTGATCTTCTTGCAAAAGAAGAGACACAACCTCATCAAAAGTATACATATTTGGATTTCCATTTGCAACCAAATGAAGTGTATTATCAAAGCTTTGAACTGATTCTCACAATCTTTTGAGTAGTGTAGAAATGAGTGATGCATCTAGAATGATCTCATCAATGTTGCCAATTGATCTTTTGAATCCTTGATGCATGTAACATATACATACACTCACTCGTTTTCAACCATACATACATCTTCAAGTTGCTTTTCTCAATTAAGCAACACATTCTTCGTTATGCACAACATACAAAGAAGCATGTGTATCCCAAGCTTGTATTGAAGTAGTGAATGATTGGATGTGTGAAATAATATGGTGCTTCACAGAAAGGCCAATCAATGCATGATCTTGAGCATCCTTTCCATCCCATCCAAGTTGCTCTTGTGTAGGTGGAGATGACATAGTCATTATACTTGAAGAATATCCTAAACCTATGACAACACGTTGTGTAGTAGAAGAATCCTCGGGTCATTGGTCGATGTAACATGGGGTACCCTAGAGGAGGAGGTGTGAACCACCTTGTAGCTATAATTAGATGAGCTCACACATGAGTGCCATGTGGCACCCATGTGTGAATCCATGTAGGGTCATCCTTTTGTTGGTATCAAGGGAGAGAGAGGATTAATTTAAAAAAAAAATGCGGTTGGGCAGAAGATATAAGGTAGTATCTCCATGAGTTCCACGGTTCGACTGCATCATGAATTGTGCCAAGGTTCTACAAAACAAGGGGGTTCATCAGAGTACAACATTGGTATCAGAGTAGTATGGTGACGTTAGTAATGGACGTGCACACACGACGAGGAGCCCATGAGAAGGGGGACAACGTGCCCACATGATCAGATGAGGACATCCACAACACCACATTCAGAGAGAGAGAGAGAGAGAGACAGAGAGACTCTCCTCCTTTTCTCCATGGTTTTGAGAGCACAAGAGGAGCCTCCTCTACTTATACTCCTAAAAGGGTGCTTTCTACTCATATATGGGATAAATCCCGTTTGTTGGAGCTCTCTGTGAGAGGAATGGACATTTTGCTACTACTTGGAGGAGGCAAAATCATCAAGTTTCAAGTTTTTTTCTTTATTTTTGAGGAGAAGAAGCTATACTATTAAGGAAGTATTCAAAGAAGTATGGGCATATACGTGTACATTGGCCTGTGGATATGGGACAAGGGTCATTACAACAAGTGAAATAGCTTCCGAGTATCCATTTCCAAGCTCCCAAAGTACCCTCCTTATGAAGAGTTTCTTTTTCACTTCCCATCCTTGACATACCTATCTTCTCCAACCCATAGCTTTGTGTTTCAACATATGATTGAAGATATCTTTGTCACGTTACAAAGCTATACTCCTAAGCTTTGCTCAACAACAAATAGCACTTGATTTAGAGAGGGTTTTCCCAAACAAAATCCCTCTATAATGCTTTAGTAGAGATAAGACATCCACTCTCGGGCCTAGTTTTAGGTCATTTGGCATCGAAATCGACTTTTCCACTTAGAGTATCCCCATAGCTTTCATGCTCAGGTGTTCGAGCATTCATTTTTGACTGGCAAGGACTGATGAGGTCCAAAAGTGCTTCAGTTTTGCTTAGTTTGCATATTTTGGGCTATTCCCACACATTTTGGCATTGTTTTTGTTGGTATTGGATGCTTAGGCCCCTCTCAGGCCAATACAAGACCCCTCTTTGAATTTGACCACAAGCTGGTCAATTCCAAAGAAATATTCTGGGTCCCTAAGTTGGACCATTGGTCTCTTCAAACCATCCTTGTAGATGTAAGAACCTAAGCAGTTGGTTCTTATATATGCTAATTGTTAGGAGGAAGGAAATAAGGAAGAGAGCTCACACACACACTCTCACTCTCAAGGAGAAGCACACACACACATAGATTGAGGCAAGGAAGAATGATCTTCTTCTTTTTCTTCTATTACATAAAAAAGGAATGTACAAGAATGACCTAAAAACAAGAATACAACAAGTGCAATATATAAAGATCAATACATAAGGAAAAACCTAATGTTCGTGAATGAATGAGTTGGCAAGGAACAAATGTGCCATCACTCTCGATAGATAAATCTAATAAAGCTCAATGAAGTATCCCTGACATATACCGGTGTGACCACTATACATGTCAGAGAAACAAAAAACTGGTATGTGTCATCCTGGATCAGCACATGTTGAGCTTGATATCTCAACACTCCCCCCCAAGCTCAACACCATATCTTGTAATCCAAGTATCTCCCGAAACTTCTTCAACTTCTCAGCTCCAAGTGCTTTGGTGAAAATATCAGCAACTTGCTCATCTATTCTCACATAAACAAGATCAATATCACCCTACTAATACCTTCTCTCTGATGAAGTGATGATGCACCTCGATATGCTTTGTTCTAGCATGGAAAACAGGATTTCGTGCTAATTGTATGCTACTAAGATTATCACAATAAATAGTGATAGGCTTTCCCACTTCCACACCTAAATCTGCAAGTAGCATTTCTAGCCATGATGCCTCACATGCTACCATTGCAGCACCTCTATACTCAGCCTCTGTACTCGACAAAGCAACAGTGGGTTGCTTCTTTTGCTCCACGTAACAGTTGCACTCCCAAGTGAGAATAGAAAACCACTAGTAGATCTTCTATCTGGAATGCGACTAGTCCAATCTACATCGGTGTATCCATAAACCTGCAAATCTACACCAACCTCATAAAACAATGCATAATCCAAAGTAGCACTCACATAATGTAGAGTGCACCTCAGAGCATCCAAATGTGGCTTCCTGGGAACCTGCATAAATCGACTTTCAAGTCCAACATTATAACTTAGATTAGGCCTTGTAATTGTGCGATATATAAGACTTCCCACAATTTTCCTGTACACAGTAGCATTTTCCAATGCTTCACCTGATATAGTATCCAATTGCAAATTCTGATCTAATGGCATAGAAATTGGCTTACAATCAGCCATACCATACTTTTGCAGCATATTCAAGGCATATTGCCTTTGCGACATCCATATACCTATTTCTGTATGTATAAACTCAATGCCCAAGAAATAGTGCAGCACACCAAGATCTTTCATGTCAAATTCCTGCATAAGAAGTTGCTTTACCTCTTTGATGCTTCCTTCATTATTACCACCTACAATCAGGTCATCAACATAAATAGCCACAATAGTGATGCCATCATAAGCTTTCCTTGCATATAGTGAGTGATCTGCATCACACATAGAAAACCCAATGCTGGTTAAGTAATCAGCAATCCTTGCATGCCATGCACGAGGGGCTTGCTTCAGCCCATACAAAGCCTTTTGCAACCTGCAAACATATTCTGGATGCTTTGAATCTTCATATCCTTGTGGCTAGTCCATATATACTTCTTCCTGTAATTCACCATGTAGGGAAGCATTCTTCACATCAATATGATGCAAAGTCCATCGTTTTGTTGTGGCTGATGCAACAAGGGTCTGACAGTAGACATTTTAGCTACACGACTGAATGTTTCCTCATAATCAATGCCATATGTCTGTGCATATCCTTTAGCTACCAATCATGCTTTATACCTGCTTATGCTACCATCAGCATTATGCTTTACCTTGTAAATGCATTTTCAGCCTATCGGTTTCTTTCCTTGTGGCAATGGAACCAGCTTCCATGTATCATTTCCATAAAGTGCAGCCATCTCCTCATCCATAGCTTTTTCCCAATCTTCATTACCAAGTGCATCTTCAAATCAAGAAGGTTCAACATCTTGTATTACCTTTGTCATGTAGGCACAATGGCGAGCCATGTAACTATCATATGTCAATCGTTGCATTGAATTACGCATCCTCCCAGATCTTCTTGGTCCTGGGTCACTTCTCCTTGTATCTATCTGCATGTGCCCTTCTTACTCCTATAGTCTTAAAAGAGGGCAATCCAAGTTCCTCATCAAGACTCTTTTCTGAACCACTTGAATCTCCATCAACATCTTCAAGACCTGCACATGTTTTACTACCAGCAGAAAGCTTTTCTTTACCTTTCTTGGATGTATTTGATGAATTTGCTGGACTGAAATTTCCACGCAATCTTCCACTCCATGGATTTGAGTTGGAACTATTGCTTGGTGATGCATCCAGTCCACTCAAAACTTGAGATTCTGCACTTGATTTTTCACCATTTTCTTTGTCATTTGGTTCAAGATTAGTCCTTCTTTGGCGAAGCTTGACATTTCATCAAATACCACATCTCTGCTCACCTTCACCTGTCATGTGAGTGGCTTATAGCATTTGTACCCTTTTTGCTCAAGGGAGTATCCAATGAAGACACATTTTTCTGCTTTCGGATCAAGCTTCATCCTAAACTCATCTGGAACATGTACATATGCAATACAACAAAAAACTTTCATATGTGGTAAGTTTGTCTTTTTACCTGTAAACTTCTCTTCAGGTGTAACTTGATGTACATCAGCAGTCAAAGTTCTCTTCATGATGTATACATCAATATGCACAACTTCTGCCCAATAACAATTAGGCATATTCTTCTCAGCCATCAAGGCTCTTTCTATTTCTGCAATATGTCTATTTTTGCGTTCAGCAATGCCATTCTGCTGTGGTGTGTACCTGCATGAAAATTGATGCCGAATTCCATGATTTTTTAGAAAATTGTTGAACTCATTTGACATGTATTCACCTCCTCCATCAGATCTTAATGTTTGAATGTACTTCTCTGTCTGCTTTTCCACTATAGCTTTAAAATTCTGGAAGTGAGTGAACACCTCACTCTTCTCTTTCATGAAATATAGCCATACTTTGCATGTATGATCATCAATGAAAGTAACATAAAACCTGTAACCGTCCATATATGTGGTCTTTGTTGGACCCCAAACATCTGTATGTACTACTTCTAGTACATTCTCACTAACATGCTTGTCATGTGGAAATGATGCTCTTGGTTGTTTACAAAATTGACATGTTGCACATACCTTTTGCATTTTTGCAACTTTGAAATTCGGTAGTCCATAGACAATCTCCTTTGACTACATCAATTTCAGCCTTTGCAAGTTTGCATGTCCAATCCATTTGTGTCGCATCTCTATATCTGCAATAACTCTTGCACCTTTTGCAAACATGGTTGCATTCATTTCAGGAATCTTCACATTTAAGGTGAACATCCTACCCACTTTGTTTCCTTTGGCAACCAATCATCCATCCTGCTTGTACTCTTCTACATATAATTCATCAGCATTGAGCCTGATTTGTAATCCCTGGTCAACCATTTATCCAACAGAAACCAGATTCTTTGTTATATTTGGAACATGCAGCACATCAACAAGATGTTTTACCTCCATCGATAGTGCTATGTTTCCTGTATGCTCAATAGGATGTGATGTGTCATCACCTGTTTCAACATATCCAAGAACTGGCAATTTTTGCAAAGTACTAAACCATTGCGCATGACTGGTCATGTGATTTGAAGCACTTGAATCAACATACCAGACATTATCATTCGATTTTGAAACACCAGCAGACATCGTATTCATCATGTGATGTTGAACCATGAACAACTTCTCATAATCATCTGTTTTTGTGGATGCATAGTTGTTTTGCTGCCCTCTGTTATTTTGATTCTTCAACTTGCAATCATGTTCAACGTGTCCAGGTTTACCACAATTCCAACATCCTTTACAATCATTACCTGAATCATTTCTTTGGAAATTTCTGCGACCTCTTTGGCTCCCCCTGCCTCGAAATTGTCCTTTTCCTCCTGCATGATTCTGTTGTTGACCTTGGTCTTGGTTACTATTTCTTCTTCCATTTCCAAAACCTCTACCTTTGCCTCTTCCTCTGCCGGAGTAGAATACCTGCTCATAACTGGGCTTTCCTTGGGAGTTTGAATCCTCACCAAGATTCTTTTCTTCAATAATCAGCATGGATACCAAATGAGCAAAATTTGGAATATTTTCCCTAGTCTGTATAGAAGTTCTGAACTGCTTATATGCAGCTCCTAAACCATGAAGGCACACTTCCACCTTATCATCATCATCTACATTCACACCAATAGATGCAAGTGACTCACATATGCTTTTGATTTTAAGAGTGTAGTCACTTACTCACATGCTCTTTTTCTCCAATGGATGCAACTCGTTCTTGAGTTGCAATTTCTGTGCCTTTGTATTGGTCTCGTACAATGTGACCAAATTGTTCCAAGCCTCTTTCAGAGTCTTGGCATCCCGTATGTGCCCAATCATGCTATCATGTATGCTAACAGATAGCCAGAACATTACCTTTTGTGCTCCTTGATTCCATTCCTCGTATGCTCTTATTTGTTCTGCAGTCCGATTCCTCTCTGGTAACTGCGGAGGATTTTTGCTCTCTCCTTCGATGTACGTCGAGTAGCCTTTTCCCATCAGGAAATTTGTCATTCTGAATCTCCAAGCATGGAAGTTGTTCTTTTCTAGCTTATCACTCATAAGCTGACTCATTCCATCTGCGTTTGCCGTTTCTACAGCAATTCACAACACTGCAAAACACTACGAGTAGCACTTCTGCTTGAACACTGTCGCACGATGCGTGACCATTCGATCTCAGAAAAACACAGTTTTCGTGTATCAACAGTACACGGAATCGTTTGAAATTCTGGATCTAGAATATATGAGGTGCCAAACACAATGCAAGTTACAGTTTCTAAAACTGACCTGGTTTTTCTATGGGCCCCACCTTGTGGGCTCGAAATGCAAGTCGAGATGGCTCCAAAACTTCGATCTGACAAAAATGAGTGACCCTAAAGGGATAACTCATGAAAATATTTTGAGGTCTTCTACCTTCACGCCGATTTTCATAGCAAACAGAGGTCGTTTGTGAATCGCATTTTCTCCATGCATACGTACTCTTCACCGTCGCCTTTTGAATCAATTCTTCCTTTTAATTTCTTTTGGTGTAAGATCTTGCTTGCATAGTTGTGTCCTTAAGAATATTGAGCTCTCTAGCTCCTTTCATAGTTTTTAACTAGCTTTGTTCTAGTTCAAACCTAGTATCTGGCCTAGTTAAAAATTAGGTTCCTATGCTAATTTCGAGGCTCACATGAGCTCTTAAAAACATGAAAATTGGAACATAAGCTCTTCTAATTCTCCTCAATCTTGAGGACTCCTTGTCTTTTACAAAATGGAGTTGAATCTACCAAAAACATGTATTTACATTGAAATCTAGTGATGAAAATCACTATTTTGTTGGAAGTTAGGTTTGAAAAAATGATTAGGCCTATTCATTGCAGATCTGCATTGGTTGCCTTGTTTGCTCAGTCTTGTATTTCAGCCCTTCCTTTCTTTTTGGCCTTCTTGCCTAAGAGTCCCTTGCTTTCTTAGTCCTTCTTGGCTTCTAACAGAGTGTATCATGTATGTGGTAACAGGGGGAAAAAACCTCTAGTCATGACTAGAGAAAAAAGTGCCCATGTATAGGGAAAAGGTTCACATACAAAGTCTTGGTTGATAAACCTAACATGTATGAAGTTCCCATTCTTATGTTTTTTTCTCTTAAGTCTATTAAAGGTGGTTTGGAATGTACCTCAAAGTTTGATGAAATTTATCGTCTATGAAGTGTCATCAATACTACCTCTGCATTGTGTTACCTTGTTTCCTCTAGTTGTAGAGTTCCTATATAGGGTTTCTACAGTCATTGCTATGCTTGGATGACATAGTAGGGAGAAATTTGGTGATGATAGTAGGAAGAGACTTCGAGGTAGTGGATTCATTGACTACCCTAACAAACATTGAAAAGGTGGAGTTTTTGTCTTCCTCATCCAAGAGATATAGGCTTCACTTTTTGGAGGGGTCTTTATTTCTAAAGACTTAACTTCAAGATTTTTTGAATGAAAAAGTTCATCAAATGCTTCCAATTCATATAATGATAGGATAAGTCTTGTAAGTGCTTCCAATATATCAAACTTCTTCTTAGCAGCAACATAGAGTGAAATCGAATCACTCAAGGAGGCTACTTCTAGAATAGACAACCCATTGAGTTATAGAGCAACATAGTCATGTTCTATGATGCTTCGATGAAAGGTGATGGATTCAAATGCAATTGAGATTTCTCTTGAATAACAAGCTAACAATAAAGTTGAGAAATTAAGTAACATCATTGATCATAATACCTTTCTTGATTATGTATTAACTTACCAACTTATTTGAATGTAAGAGTTCTAAGACAAACCTTCACTATACATAAGAAATCGATATTAAAAACACTGCTAGTACCATAAGTTGTAATAAGAGAATGGGCATAATAAGTAATAACAGATAAATTATCAACTTCAATAAGGTAGACTCTTCAATATTCTCAACTACTGTATGCTAAGGGGACCGTACTATGTTAACTTCAAGAAAATCTATTATTTATACAAAAAATGCAGGATTAATAGCACTATACTAGAAGGCCTTGCAGATTTACGTATTAATCCCTCCCATTGGAAAGCAACATGACACTACTATAACATTGATCTCTGCGTGAAGTATAATACTCAACAAATTGTAATAGACCTAATGTGGATGTCTATAAGAATCATAGCCTCTTATTGTAATAATTTAAGAATCATAATTTCTAGCTAGATGAGTTATATAATTTAAACGTATGGGATCATCCACACACTTCCTACTTAATTTTTGCATAATCATTAAGATAGATGGGCCCATAAGATAGTAAGAACATAATAGTAGTAATCATTTCAATTGTTTATTCATTATTTTTTGTTATATTAATAAATGAACTTGAGTACCTTTAGGCAAAGTATATTAAGTGCCAAAGTAACACTATAAACGAATGTAATAAATAATGTAAATCTGACAGCTCAAACTAGAGCCTAAGACGAACACCATATCAATGATTTGAATTCAAACTCATGCCATATTACCAACGTATTAATTAGCAACGATCAAAGAGAGTGAGATAAATTTGTTCATTACTATCAATCACAAATTCAAATAAGATAATTTCATGTTCCCTCAATCAAGGTATGCCAGAAACCATATTAGAAGAAGTAAAAGTAAATGTGGACACATGATGCAAAAATATCGAATTGCTAAGCCCATATAGTAGCAAATATTAAATGGGGTCAGATGTAAGATTATTTGAGAGTGTGAACTCATGATGACTGTAAATAATATAGTTTCTATCTCTTGAATTTTCCCATCATGCTATCATTGTGACTCATAATCAAACTAAATATTTTTCAACTAAATGCTCTTGAAAACCACGATTCAATATAACTCATACATTAAAAAATTACTAATAAGTGTTTTCTAAAGTGCATTAGGAGTGTGAATCATTTCTAAAACGCTAATCAATTACTAAACAACCTAAATATATCATACTCAAATTAAGGTTGGATAAGTTTCTAAAACAATATGTCTTATGCATAAAAGATCCTACATATCACAAAAGAGTTTTAAGTATTAGAAGCATATGGTAAATTGTTTCTACAAATACTAGAAATTTGACTATATATAGTTTTTCCCTAGGTAAGATAAGTAATAATTTGATATTTCCTCACGATGACCAATATTTAAACATCATGTGCGAATAAGAAATTAAACTCATTATTATTTTTTAAATATAAAGGAAGTTCGGCATTAGCCTACTCTCTCAGACTTGAATTTAATAAAGAAAAGTACAAGCGAAGGGGACTAGTGCCCACGGGACCCCCCAAATACCACAAAGCAGGGGAAGCTTTTACAGAGCTTAGATGGCATTACAAAGAAGGTTAATCACCATCACCCTCATGAGGGGCCCACTTGGGTTTAAGCTTGTTATTGATCAAAAGGAGTACTTGATGATGCCTGAAGGAGGGGGATTTCTTACAATTAACAATCCTTTTGCCAAGGAGGAACAACGATTTCTCAACTGACTCATTATTTTGATGTTCTCAAAATATGTAGACATTTAATTTCTTATAAAGTACAAGTTAAAGGTAAAAACAACCATGACATGCTTTTTTGGGACATATGCAAAAGTCTTATAAACAAAAGGTGCTTTCTTGCATAAAACCATAGTTAATATAGATGTGACCAAATGTTTAACTTTTGTTTCTAATTTTCATACAATCAAGAGCATAGGGGCTACCAGAGAATATTCACACTTTACCTTGGTCTACATTTATCCATAACGAAAAATAGCTAGAACAAAAAGTGTTATGTTCAAAATACATATAAACTCAAAACCCATACACTCACATGGCAAAAAGAAAATAAATTTGACCAAGACTAATTAGATATACAATTATCCTATCATTTTGACTCTTCTCGAGTAATCCTCTAATTAACAAGGTATCAAACTAGATGGCATATTATATAGATCCAAAAAGATACGAAAAGATGAAATATATATGGTCCCTTTCATTTAAACCTAAGCTTAACTCTACAAATTACATAATATTTCCTCCAATCCTAATCATTGTTACTTCCCAACTCACTGCTTTAGTATACTAGGCTGGTATCAAAATGTGAAGAAATTGCTACATAGTAATAATAGTTGTCGTCATTTCTCCATTAATGACTATTATAGAAGGATCTTTAATAACTTTTTCATATCCTAATGTGATCCATTATCAAAAAAATATCAATTTGATAGCTGTCAAGACTTAATGATAATAGGGCCAACCCATATTTTCATTCAAATTACTGAGAATGAACACAACCAACAAACAAACAGCACACAACAACATAAATCCCATCCATTAAATGCACACATCATCTTCAAACAATTCTAATGAAATGCCATCGAATCATAATCAAAATACCCATGGAAATTGCATATATACAATATGAACATCATCCATTTATATAAATACAATTTATTTTGCACTAACTCCAATTCACTATGCAGCCTTGTAACTAATTTCTACCATATCTTGTGTAATACACGTGTGAAATTTAATTATGAGCCTAGCATAATCACATTTTCACCAATATTCTTCATTTGCTAAAGGAATCTAATTAATTGGACCTTTTCTCTAATGAGATACCTACAAACTGTAAAGCGGACAACCACCAACAAAAACCAAATAATATGGTGTGCATAAAGGGCTTTGTTGTAAGTTATTTAAGATCAAAATAAAGGTAAAGGTTGATGATGAAAACATATGAGGGACATTAGACTAAATCAACAACATTAATTTCCAACTTCAAAGCAATGCAACAAGATTTTAGTTAATGAAATTTAGCATCTAGTGTGGAAAAAGGCACACAAGTCAAAAATCATCAGTGATGATATTTAAACTAGACATCTTCCCAACTAGGAACACGTGTTCGTATGCCATAAATATTGCCTCATTTCTAGAGTCACATGTATAAGAACATATGGTAGATGAAAACTTTTTGATAAATCAGATTGATTAATAAGTATCAATTGAGGTCAAAACCTTTCTAAGAATGCAAAATGACAATCCATAAAAAAATGACAAAGAGAGGCACAAATAATGCTAGTAAGCATTGAGGTACAAAAATAGTAGTAACCAAAAAACTAACGATAGATGTGATAGGGATATGAAATACTATTACCTAAGTAATTGAGGTATACAAATGAACTTTCAATAAGTGAGTATTTCAAAAATCAAAAAGCAAGAAAAGAGCATACAATCCCTTCTTGTAAGCATTTTCAAGAAGAACTAATTTGTAGCTTAGAAAATAGTGTAAAATCCCCATGTTACACGTGCCAATCTTTGCATCAATTTAATCGGATATCATCATTAACCAAACAGGAAATTACCACCAAGGTGCAACTAAATTTAGGAAAGGATCACAATGTAAGAAAATATTTATAAGCAAGCTAACTGTGAACCATTCCATTTCCCATGAATCAGTATATTCCAAAGAAACCATCATTCAAGGGACTTAAGTTAATCATTGTTGACATGCACAAATAGTAAGTGTTCCAACAAGAAAGATGCAAAAAGAGACAAAACAACAAGACTAGATATTTTTTATTCCTATAAAATGAACAAGATAAACCATAGAAATTAGCTAGCCTAAAACAACTTCAGAGTTAAAGTAATAAATATCATTTTCTTTACATCAAGGTTTAAGGTTCCAACCATCACTAAAATATTTGGTATGTTCATTTATCCTCCAACCCATATCTTTTAGCATCAATTATGTGCACTTTTTTTGTGATATATTTTTTAAATAAACAATGTACAAGTGTTTTTGTGCTTCAAATAATTCCAAATTATGGTTGAAAACTTGTCAGCATGTAAAATGGGCACCCTCCATCTTGATCGGGGGGGAATATATGTCTTTTGAGTTTAGTGCATTTGTGGCTAAGCATGGGATAAAACATCAGCATACAATGCCATATAAACATTAAAAAAAAGATGATTTGTTGAAAGGTAAAATAGGTCTCCATGGAAATGGCAAGGTGTACGGTCAAAAGTCAAGCTTTACCACGTGATGTGTGCATCATATGTACTTAACAGGTGTCCCACCAAAGCATTGGCATCTATCACTCCATATTAGCTTGGGATTGTTGCAAGAAATCTATTGCTCATTTGCATGTTTTGGTTGTCTGGCATATGCATTAGTGCCTGAATATCAATGTAGAAAACTAGATGATAAAGTAGTGAAATGTATATTTGTTGAGTACAATTCTGAAAGCAAAGGCTATCATCTGTCTAATCCACAAAATAAATGCATTTTGGCTAGTCATGATTTTGTTTTTGTGGAAGATACAATTCAAGCATTACTTTCATGTATCAGGGAAACATCGATTAGCTTGAAGAATGTGCATGATGTTAGAAAATAAATGATTAATAGGAATAATGTGATGGAATTGGATCGCCAGGTAAAGAGAGGCAAAAGACACTGAAAGAAATGTACATAGATGGAGAGATAGAGAACTCAAAATTCTCTAATTGCCAGCAATAATGTATATACAACGGTGATACTATCCACCCATGCACTCCCAATGTGGAGCTTCAATGCCGATATAGATAGATACTATATGAAGGGCTTTATAGTGTGCATAAATTTGATTTACCTCAGTAATTTGGGTCTACCTAATCCATTGATTTAGGCATGATCTCCTAGACCACCTGATGCTATGATTTAGGCATAACCATTGAGATCAATTGTAATTTTGGAACATCCCAAATTACATACTTTATGGATTGAGTAAACCACCAAAATAAACACCCACTAGACTAGAAACGTATCGAACTAGACCTTCGTAGTTCCAAACAAACCATTCTAAGTCCAGACTACCGAACTGGTCACCATAGTTTTAGCCTGGTTGACTATTGAACTAGTCATTGTAATTCCAGACTGGTTGACTACCAAACTGGTCACCATATTCTAGATAGGTAGACTACCAAACTGTTATACCTTCAAAATTCTGGTGTGTCTAAAGTATGCGCCTTGGATAGCCTTCTGACTAGACTCACATAGATCATCTATAATTTTTCCTAATCTCATGTAGACCTCATCACAAATGTCCAGACTCTCACAATGGCTTCTCCTCATGATGGGGGCCATACCACTTAGAGTACCATGGATCATTTGCGATCACGTGGGGTCAAGTATTGATTATATCTAACACATGACACTTTGCTACCTCTTTTTACAAGTGGAAAGTCAACTGCTGGTCCAAATGAGGTGATTTCTTAGCCTTTAGAAGTTCCAAATAATGATTCTTATCATTCCATTAATGATGCAAATTTACATGATGCACTTGTTAATGAAAGGGCTTATATAGAAGAGGCAAACCCTATGCCTAAATGGTTGGGGCAAACTTTGGGAAATACCAAATTAGATGCACTTTTGCCATATCATACTTGTTCAGGCTCTCGTAGTGTTTCCTTTGCATCATATTGTTATGCAATGGTTGCCTCTAGACTTTGTGATGAGAATGAGCCAGTTTCTTTTGATGAAGCACAAAATTCAAAAAATTGGATGACTACTATGCAATCAGAATATGATGCTATTATGAAGAATGGTACTTGCTCTTTATGTGATTTGCCTCCAGACAAAAGAACCATTGGCACTAGATGGGTATACAAGTTGAAATGTAAGCCTGATGTAATAGTTGATAGGTATAAGGCTAGGCTTGTTGCCAAAGGTTATGCTCAAGAGAGAGGCATTGACTTTGATGAGATCTTTGTTCCCAAATGGTGAATGACTATCACGCATAGCATTTGTGCAGCTCATCATGATTGGAATGTACATGAGTTGGACACTAAAATTGCATTTCCAAAAAGTGACTTACATGAAGAAGTGTATGTATTTTAGCCCCATGATTTTGTGTAGAACGGGCATGAAAAGAAAGTGTGCAGTTTGAAAAAGGCATTATGTGTTTTGAAGCAAGCACCACGTGCTTGGTATGAGAAGATGCATGCCTACTTGATAGCATATGGTTTTGAGAATAGTCCAACTGAGAGCACCTTATATGTTAAGCATGCAGATGATGTACTTATCATTGTTTTTTATATGCTGCTCACTAGTCCTAATGAGAAGCTATTTTAAACATCTTTAGTGACCATAGTTAACACACAAGACAAACTAGCCTTAGGAGATAGGAGAGGAGGGGTCTGTCAAGGAAGTTGACATGAAGTTGCAAACCCAAAGTTGCAACCAACTTTGGCTAGTGTGGAAAAAGAAACCACTAAAGCCATGATTCCAAAATTTATATCAATCACCCATCAACAAGTTTTTAAACTCCATCATGTTACGTGTCCAAATACAATGATTCAACCCATTTCCAATGAACCAATATGGAATACGTCCATTCAATTTCCACAATGCTCTCTAGCCAAATACCATTATTTATTTGGTGATGCTTCACCTTCCAACTTCTATCAAGTTTTGTGAGTGGGGTTTCTTGAAAATTGTACCCACAACATGAGAAACAATATAAAATAAGTAAGTATGTATGTAGGTATGTATGTATGTATGTATGTATGCATGCATGCATGTATGTATGTATGTATGCATGTATGTATGCATGCATGTATGTATGTATGTATGTATGTATGCCATGCCATATTACTTCGGATAAGCTCACATGGTGGGGGAGTCACCTCCATGTGGTTGTCCCCCACCAAGAGAAAATTCTCCAACAAAGGAATGAGTTCTAACTTTCGATTTGAGGAAAGAGAAAATCCCTTGATTTCACAAAATTAGCAATTTTCTTCATCAGGCTTAACTCATTAAACCCATGTTTCTTAAACAGAAAGATCAACTTCCTTAAATCAATAAGTTCCTGAATATAATTAGAAGCATTGTATACAATTGGTTTGACTTGCGATAAGATAATGCTGTAAAAAATTAACTACTTCTACATGATTTCAAATGTATATAATGTGACAAAAAAAAATACATGCATGAACCTCTCTTTCAACCAGTGGAAGAAGAAAATTCTCAATGTAATGGGTGATGTTGAGTAAAAGATTGTTCAAGTAGGTAGTATATAAAGTATCTGATGTTTTCTTCAAGATAAGGGTGTCCATAGGATAGATTGGTCCGATGCTATGGAATTTTTTGTGATATATATATGAAAATGGATTGTTAATGAACTCAATATCATCAATAAAACAAAATAAGAACAATAAATAGTAAGTAAAACTATTTTTATCTTGACCAATATTTTTCCTCATGAAGTCAAATTCAAAACATGCTAAAAACAAGGTACACCATAATGATGAGCATGATAATACCATATGAATCCCTTTGTTCTAAAGGTAAGTTTCTTCACAATTTGAGATATATGAAAATGTTTAAATTAAATCCATTTAGTGCAATAAATTCAAAGATTAATACGTCCAACTTTCTATGTTTTTCCTCAGCAAACCCCTTATGAGTAACTGCTTTTCTTGATATCATAAGCTTAGAATGAAAAAAATCTATTAAGAATATTAGCTAGCAATTCATACCTATTTCAATATACCATATTACTTTGATTCTCTTGATCTTGTTCAAAAAAATGAAAACTGTTTTCAATCTTAAAACATGCAGCTCTAAACCTTTTTTGAAGCTTCTTTAGACATTGAAAAATAATATAAGTCATTTTAATAAAAATAAATGAATGAGCATTAGCTATCCATCTTAATTCTCTTTTATGCTCTTTCCAAAGAGGCATCAAAGAAAGGAGTGTACTAATATGGTTTAATCTTTTACTAATATGGTCTATGAGGAGTGTACTCCTTACAATATTTACCATAGGAAAGTTTTAAATAAGCATTAAATCTATCATGGAAATTACAAAAACGATCTATGGGGAAAAAATTATATCATAGTTAGTTTCATAAATAATTTTTTTAATAGCTTTATTTAACTTCCAACCAAAGGAAAAGTGTTAAAAAAGTAGGATTCACAATACATTTGTCCTCTAAAAACTTTTTAATGACTAGTTTAGGTTTGAAAAAATCAAATGCTTGGTTTAAAAATCTCACATGAACAAATCTGAAATTTTTCTTTTCTTTTTTATAAGGAATAAAAAAGGATGGCTAGAACTATTCACATCAAAATCAATAAGTCAAACAATTTGCATTGAATCTTCAATTGCACCTCTTAGTTGTTTTACTTTCTCCCCTTTGTTTGAAGATGGTCTAAAAGATACCCTACTTTCACCACCTTCACTCATTGATACCTTCTTGAAAATGTCTTGAATTTCTTGTGCTAATGGTCCTTTCAAATTCGATAATAAGGAAGAGTTATTGTCATTTGCCAAAGCCTTAGGCGCTTCAATCATAAGTCATTAGAAATATAATTCATGATAAGAGCTACTCTCATTTTGGACATAAGTACATGTTTAGCCCACATTAAGAAAAACTTATATTGAGAACCATTAGACCTTGATTATGGGAAGAGCTAGTGAGAATTATGGAAGATGAACCATAATGCTTAGTATAACCACAATAAAGTAACTTTGCACTCTCAATTCTTTAGAATTGCAACACCGGAACTTCAAAAAGGGTTGGAAGATATTCTAACATTTCCTAAAACTTTTTCTTAAGTCTGAGGACTTATCCTATAGTCCCACACTAACCCTAGAATCATTGTATGTTGCATCATCAATGCAACACATACAATTTAAGGCATCAATTGAAAACAAACCTCTATGATTGATGGTGTCAAACTCCCATACAACATTTTTGAAATTAATAACATCAATCTCAATATGCATGTTAGTATATGATCAATGTCTACCCCTCATGATTGTATGCACATTTTGTAAGGCCCCCATTATGAGGAGAAGCCAAGCGTGCATTACCCTATTGATGGGAATCCCAACTTGCATGGTGGATGGTCATATTGGACCATGTAAGGTATTGTAAGGAAAGGGAGTTACCAGGGTCCCCAATTGTGGTGTCCAGTGCAACGGTGAGTAGCCCCGACTGGGGGGTCCAAGGGGGTCAGTAGGCCCCCTGGCTGGGGGATCCTACGGGGCTAGAGGGCCCCTCGATGGGGGTCCGAGGCAACGACCCTCGGTGCGACGGTATAGGGAATATTCCATGGAAAATTCCTTGTCAAAGTAAAAAATCATTTATATTTGTTAGGTCGGTTCAAAGCCACGTATGGTAACTACGTAGGTGGTGGGCGTCCAGGCTACACCACCCATGTATAGCTGTCTACGGAAGGCCATCCATTATCCTATATATACATGACTTCTGCACTATCTAAGATATCGAATTGAGTCAGCATACCTCAATCGTGTATCTCCCTATCTAGAGTTGTCTAGATCACCGTTTAAGCTCTACCTTGAGAGCGCATGGGTGGACAACGCCATCATCTTTGTACTTGCTGTTAGTAGAAAATTGTTGAGATTCTCCTATATCTATTATCTTCTCTGCTACTGCTCTTGTGTTATATTGTGTAACTATTGTCTTACATGGTATCAGAGCTATAAGGTTCGAATAACTTGAGAAGTATCATTGTTTTAGCCTACTAGCATACTAGAATATCAGTAGATCTTTAGAATGATTACATGATGGCTTCATCCTCAAACACTAGTCTTGGTGCTCCAGCTAATGTTAATGTTGCACCTATTCAAATTCGTCCACCTGCATTCACTAAAGGGAAGCTAGATGGAACCAACTATACACTTTGGAAGTTCAAAGTTTCTATAATTTTGGACTCCTATGAATTACTTGACATTATCATGGGATCGATGGGATCGGATCGAGAGCCTATACCAGTTCAAGTTCTAGCAAATTCAAGATTGGTGATTCAGCCAGATCTAGACCTGCTACGAACTTGGAAGAGGCGGAATGTTGATGCATTATGTGCAATTGTCACTAGTGTAAGTGCTTACTTTAGTTCAACATACTACTAAAGCACATGAGGCTTGGGGCATATTGGCTCCTCAATATGAGACCAAGAACCACACTAGGATACAAAATTTAGAAAATCAGTTGGCAAATGAAAAGAATTTTGATTTTGAAAAGGCTGAAGATTTTATCAAGCGGATAAAACATCTTCAAGATCAATTGACTGCAATTGGTGTTTTTATAACACCAAAAGAGTTGGCTTAAAGACGTGTGTATTCTTCCAGCAAAGTATGATGGATTAGTAACAACCCTTAACACTCATGTAAGACCAACTCCCCTTACATTTGAAGAGTTTTGTGTTATGCTTTTAGAAGAGGAGATGCGGTTGAAGAATCGACAAAGTACAAGTGATGCTCCATTCTCAGCCAATGCAAAAGGTAAAGGCTCTTCTGATGGATCAAAGAAGAAGCCAAAGAAGAAAAAGTTCACAAGAAGTTGCTTCTATGTGAAAAGAAAGGGCATGCCATCAAGGATTGAAGAAAGAAGCAAGCTGATGAACGAAATGGGACTGTAAAATCATCTTGGAAGAACAAAGAGTCTGCAAAAAACACAGAGCTGGAACTATGGGTAGCTATTGAAGAGGTATTCTCATCTGCTCAAGCTCGTGTTGATGAACCATGGATTTTACATAGTGGAGATTCTCGCCATATGACCAGTAAAAAGGATTGGTATAATTCCCTAGTGCCTATGCAGGAATCCATGAATGTAGAGGTTGGAAATGACTCCAAGTGTCCAACGGAAGGAATTGGAACCATCTCTTTTGTCACTTCTCCAGGTGTTGAGAAAAAGTTATCTGATGTTCTCTATGTGCCTACACTTAAAAAAAAAATTGTCAGTTTCTGCAATAACAGATCGTGGACTCGAAGTTCACTTCAATAAGAGTGGTGCAAAAATCATGGATTCATCACGTAATGTAGTAGGTAAAGGCATAAGATGTGATAACTTGTATGAGTTAAGTGTCTTAACTACTACAAAAGATAAAGATGTAAGCAGGTTATGGCACCAACAATTTGGGCATCTCGGATTTGTAGTTTTGAAGGAGATGCAAAGAACAAGGATGGTTGCTCATTTGCCTACATTTTCAGAGTTGTAGGAACCTTGTGAAGCTTGTATGATGGGCAAACAACAACGAAAGGAATTTCCACGAGAGACCAACAATCAATCTCAAGATCCTCTAGAGTATGTACATGCTGATCTCTGCGGTAAAATGTCTACACTTGCTTTAGGAGGATCTTTCTACTTTTTGTTGTTAGTGGACGATTATAGTAGAACGATGTGGGTTTATTTCATTCGAGAGAAGGCTGATGGTTTTGAAAAATTTTAAATGTGGCATAAGTATGTGGAAAATGAATCAGGAAGGAAACTGAAGAAATTCAGAACAGATAGAGGAGGTGAATTCTTGTCAACAGAATTCAATAATTACTATAAGGAGCATGGTGTGAAAAGGAAGATTACCACAACTCATACACCTCAACAAAATGGTGTTGTTGAGCATAGGAACATGATAGTGGTTGAAATGGCTCGCTGTATGTTAAAGGTTCAAGAAATGTCTGATTCATTCTGGGCAGAAGCAGTCAATACAGGAGTCTACATCCTTAATCGAAGCTACATGAAAGCACTGAAGAGGATGACTCTTCAAGAAGCATATTCTGGTAAAAAGCCTTAAGTTTTGCATTTCATAATTTTTGGTTGTTTTTGTTATGCACATATTCCTGATTCAACAAGATCAAAGTTGGATTCAAAAAGTAAAAAGTGTGTCTTCCTAGGATATAGTAAAGAGTCTAAATCATATAGGTTGTGGGATCCTAAGGCTAGGAAGATTTTTGTCAGCTGAGATGTGGTGTTTGATGAACAACCACACTTAGTAGAAGATAAAGGTAAATCTACTATCTCATCAAACGGAGAAATATCTCACCTTGTGCCTATCAAAAGACATGTTAAAGTTGAGGAGTAGGATTCATCTGATGAAGAAATTTCCTCAGTAAAAAGCCAACCAATTGTAGCTGCACAGCATAAGCCACTACCTAAGTGGGCACAATAGCTCTTTGGTGATCACAATCTGCATGTAGATGTACCAGAATCATGCTCGGATGGATTACAAAGATAAAGGAGAATAGAGGAGCAAAGAAGAGCCTCATAACACATTGTTAACATGGCTCTAATGGTAGATATCATGGGCTCGATAAAGGAATCTACCACCATTGAAGAAGCCCTTGATGATCCAGGTTGGAGAGCGGCAATGTAGTCTGAGTATGATAGTATACTAAGAAATGATACATGGGATCTAGTTGAATTGCTACCAAAGAATAAGGTAATAGGTACTAAATGGATTTGGAGAGCTAAGTATAAAGTAGATGGAACATTAGAAAAGTATAAGGCAAGATTAGTTGCACAAGGTTTTTCATAGATTAAAGGATTTGATGTTCAAGAAACTTTTGCACCAATAGCACGCATGACAACTATTCAGACGATACCTACAGTAGTTGCACAAAAGGCTTGGTCTATTTTCCAGATGGATATCAAATCTGCATTTTTGAATGGTCACCTCAAGGAGGAGGTATATGTATCTCAACCACCAAGTTTTGTGGTGCCCAATTCAGAAAATAAAGTTTGCAGGTTGAAGAAAGCTTTGTATGGACTTAAGCAAGCTCTAGGGGCTTGGTACCAACAGATAGATATTTTTCTCAAAAATATGGGTTTTGAAAGAAGTACTTCTGATGCTAACTTGTATGTAACAAAAAGGGATAGCAAGCTAGTTGTTTTCATTGTATACGTAGATGATTTGATCATTACAGGAGATCATTAGGAACTCATCAATCAAACTCGGATCAGCTTGGGAACTGAGTTTGAAATGATAGACTTAGTTCTACTCCATTTTTGTCTGGGAATTGAAGTATGGCAAAGGAAGGATGGCATTTTCATCTCACAGCAAAAATATGCCAAAGAAATTCTGAAGGCATTTGGAATGATGGACTGCAAACCAACTAGCACACCTATGGAGGTAAACCATAAGCTATCTATGGACGATAACATGCCTGATGTAGATGATAAGAAGTATAGGAAGCTCATTGGAAGCCTTATTTTTCTGTGAAACCCTAGACCAGACATTTGCTATGCTGTGGGAGTGTTAAGCAGGTTTTCTAACAAACCTACGGAGAGTCAGTGGAATGTGAATTCTAAGGTACATTGCAAAAACCTTGGATTTTGGTATTTTTTATACCATAGGTGATACACTTCAAGGATATTGTGATTTAGATTGGAGTGGAGATTGTGATTCTAGAAAATCAATTTCTGGATATTGTTTTGCACTTGGTTCAGGAATATTTTCTTGGGTAAGTAGGAAGCAACCAACTCTCGCACTCTCTGCTCCACTAAAGCAGAGTACAAAGTAGCTTGTTTTGCTTCTTGTGAGGCAGTCCGGTTAAGGAGGATTCTTGCGGATCTAGGCTTTCCATCAAATATGACGACTGTAATCAAGTGTGATAATCAAAGTTGCATGGCCATTGTAAAGAACCCAGTATTTCATGCTCACACCAAGCATATAGAAGTAGAGTAACATTAAGTTCGTGAGCTAATTGAAAATGAAATTGTGGAGCTAGAATATTGCCCAAGAGAGGCTAATTGTGCTAACATATTCACTAAAGCACTTGGAAGAGAGCAACTCAATAGACATCTTCAAGAGATGGGCGAGGACCAAGACCTACTTGATTTATCATTCGGTAAACATTGAGGGGGGGTGTTAGTATATGATCAATGTCTACCCCTCATGATTGTATGCACATTTTGTAAGGCCCCCATTATGACGAGAAGCCAAGCATGCATTAACCTATTGATGGGAATCCCAACTTGCATATTGGATGAAGGTCATATTGGACCATGTAATGTATTTTAAGGAAAGGGAGTTACTAGGGTCCCCAATTGTGGGGTCCGGGGCAACGATGAGCAGCCTCGATTGGGGGGTCCAAGGGGGCCAGCAAGCCCCTTGGTGGGGGGTTCAAGGGCAGCACCCCGACGTGATGGTACAGGGAATATTCCCTGTCAAAGTCAGAAATCATTTATATTTGTTAGGTTGGTTCAAAGCCATGTATGGTAACTACGTGGGCGGTGGCCGCCCACGCTCTACCGCCCATGTATAGTCGTCCGCGAAAGGCCATCCATTATCGTATATATACATGACTTCTGCACTACCTGAGATATCAAATCGAGGCAGCATACCTCTACCTTGTATCTCACTATCTAGAGTTATCTAGATCACCATTTAAGCCCTACCTTGAGAGTGCATGATTGGACAACACCATCATCTTTGTACTTGATATTAGTAGAAAATTGTTGAGATTCTCCTATATCTGTTATCTTCTCTGCTATTGCTCCTGTGTTACATTGCATAACTATTGTCTTACAATGCCTTCAAGGCAAGATTGGAACAAATCCAACCACACCTATTGGGAGGGATTTAGAAGTAATTTGTTCCATAGAAGATGTACCAAACATTCCAAAGAACAAATTGTACTCATCTTTGTCCAGCAAATCTAATTATGCATTCTTGGATTCTGATTTAATTTCTAAAACCTTTAACAACAATATTGTTAAATGCAAACATTTTATCAATAGTCTTGGAACCAAACTGAAGAAAGAATTTGAGTTCAACAATGTTATGTGGAGCCAACTTAGGAAGAGATAAAAGCAACATGTTTTGTTCATCTAGTGTGCCAAATTTTTTCCTAGAAAAGGAGAAAAACTTTATCCAATTTCTTACTAAAGCAATGCTAAGGACACATGGTTCTTTGGATCTGGTTATCATGTTGTATTATTCTAGCATGAAAAGTCAAAGAGTCAAATCCATCTAGCATCCATTATGTGCCAAGGAGAGGTACCCACAACCTCACAAAATGGTAACCATATCCAAGAGCTTTAAGATTTGTGATCCATCAGAGTTCAATGTAAAATGGCACCATATAATATATAATCCCCTCAACCACAAGGAAAAAAGAACAAATAACTAGGAATGTATGTTTGAATGCTCAATATTTTTGAATATTTCAAATATTTTGGTGCAAAATGATCAAGCCTACACATTTGGCTTAGAAGACAATGTCTGCAATTATCACTTGATAATCTATGTGAGCCATGGCTTGTAATCACTTGATCATTTACTAATTATAAAAGATTAAAACCTTGAAGAATCTTTCAAGAACCTATATCTCGTGGAGTTAGGAGGAATATTAGTTATGAGTTTCAAATGATGGAATAACTCCTAAATTAAGGGAGTCACTTTTAGTTGGATCCAAGTTTGAATTCAAATTCAAACTTAGAAGAAACTTCTTATAAAAAGGTCTTTGAAAATCTCGTGGCTAGGTAGCCTCATTCAAAGCTCTCTCCTTGATCATTTGTTGAAGCTGAGTGGCTCACACATAGCTGACTCAGTCCATCATCATTGAGCATCATTACAATGCCAATGATCTTGTAGAATCATGTTTTATAATACATATAGTTCATTGAACATCTATGTCTACTTCTTTGCTATGACTAATCAGAATGGTCAATTTTCTCTGATCATATCTCAGTGAATTCTCAATCATTTTTCATAATCTTTGGCTTTTTGGAACCAACTTGAAGTCTACTTTGTTTTATCAAAATCTCAAGGCATCTGGTTTAGCCATCTAGGAGAAATCATCATCAAAGTGCTCACTGGTCATCTACTGGTTAGTCCCTAAAAAATCGTGGGTAAGCTTTGGATTGCTAAACTTATTTCTCAGAGCATAGTTTATCATTTTATATGATTCCACTTGCAATCATTAGCTATCTAAGCTAATTTAATTCCCTCAAAAGGAATTTCATCAATTGTTACTATACTATGAACTCTAAGCAAAAGAACCAACAGGTGTATGGACAAAAATAGCAAGTTTTGTGACACTAGTTATTCATGAAGTAGTTTGTTTTGATTCAATTGTTTCAAGCATCAACTCCAAAGCACATAGGTACTTTCTTAGTGCCAATTGCAAGCTAAAAGGGCCTACCATCAAACTCTGAATTGTATTAGGGCAGGTACAAAGCAAGTTTTAGCAATACCACCTCACCTTCTTTAGGTATCCATCCATGTCTTCCAACAGTGGTATCAGAGCAAGTTTAGGTAAAATGGGAGATGGTTTCCTTTCTTTCATTGATAAATTGGACAGGAATAATTATTCGGCATGGTCTTTGAGGATGAAGAACTATCTACAAGGAAGGAGTCTCTATGGATACATATCAGGAGATGAGGAGATGCCTATATTCAGAAGCAAAGTTCAACCTACAAGAGAGGAGCAAGAAAGACTCAACTCATGGTGTGCCAAAGATGCTTTAGCCAGGTCATATCTACTTAACTCTATTTTTTACTATTCCTACAATACAAGAGCTAGGAAAAATCATTTGTGTATGGAGTTTACTACTCAAAAGAAGCAACCTAAGTAGAATGTTTCAAAGTTTGTGACTAAGGTGAAAGATGTAGCTGATCAATTGGCAAGCATAGGAGAGGAGATTGAAGAAGAGCAAATAGTGAGATAGATAATCAATGGCCTCAAGGTAGATGATAAGTGGGAATCTTTCACAACTGCAATGGATCTTTATATGGATATGCAAATCCTTGATCTAACCACTCTCATGGGGCAACTCTTCACCCATGAGGCTAAGCTCAACAAAAATGGAGAACCATCAAGAGGTAACAATTCTTCTGCCCTCTATATAGATAAAGGAAAGTCTAAGGATAAAGGAAAGACCAAGAAAGTTGAAGATGAAGGTACTACTTCTCAAGCTAACTATGCAGGGAGAGGTAGGAAGTCAAGAGGAAGGGGCAGAGGAGGTAAGCAAGGTAGGGGGAGACCTTTCAACTCTTCCCCATGCAATATATGTGGATTGTCTAATCACACAATAGATGAGTGTTATAGGAACTTTAAAAACTAGAGAGGAAGAGAATTTCACAGAGTTGGATACTCACAATCAAGAGGAAGATTCAACCATAATCAAGGTTACAACCATGGTTACAACAACAATTACAACAACAACTATCAAGGAGGATACAAATCAAGAAAAGATTTCAGCAACTATACATAGGATCAAGAGGTTCTCTTCTCATTATGAACATGACTTCCAAACAAGATATGAATGATGAGCACCTCTTCTATATTGACTCACATTGTTCAAAGCATGTAGCAGGCAATGTAGCTCTCCTTTCTGATCTTGAAGAGCCCAAGGGAAAACATCAAGTGCAGACAGGTGATGATACCAAGCATTCAATTGTCAAGGTAGCAAATGTCAAAACTTTTGATGGGATAGGAATATGTTAAGCAGAGTTCTGTATGTACCTACTATCACAAAGAATTTGATGAGTGTTGGACAGATAGTGGAAAAGGGTTTGCAGGTTAGTTCAATAAATTTGGAGCTTCTGTGGAGGACCCACAACATGGATTCAGAAGAATTGTCAAAGGGAGAGAAAACAGGTAGATTGTTTACATTTGAGCTTGAGGACACTAGAAACATTGCACGTTATAATTATAAGGATCAAACTTTGTCTGAGTTAGAGATATGGCACAACAGATTAGGGCACATTGGCGAGAGAACATTGAAGCAGATATGTAGAGATCAATGTGTACTTGGGAAACCTAATGTATCCAAGCAAAAGATGATCTATAAATGTGGTGCATGTTAGTTTGGTAAATCACACAGGTTACACTTTACAAAGAAAGGCTATATGCATGAGGATTATTTGGAACTTGTCCACACAGATGTGTGGGGACCAAGCAAGGACCCTTCAATTTCAGGCTCAAGGTACTGTGTCATTTATTGATGATTTCAGTAGATGGACTATCTTGTATTTCATGAAACATAAGGATGAAGTGTTCAGTTATTTCAAGAAGTGCATCAACTCCAAAGTACATAGGTACTTTCTTGGTGCCAATTGCAAGCTAAAAGGACCTACCATCAAACTCTGAATTGTATTAGGGCAGGTACAAAGCAGGTTTTAGCAGTACCACCTCACCTTCTTGAGGTATCCATCCATCTCTTCCAACAAAATATACATTATATGATGTCATAGAACATTAGAAAAAAGTGTTAAAGTAATATAAAAATAGAAATAAAAATACAAAGTACAAAATTTGAAGAATATTTGATTATTAATATTTCAACTTACACAATTTTTTGATACAATCTCTTATCTCATATTTTTTCCATCCTATGCTTGATTCCTAGGAAACAACCTCTCCTCGTTGTTACAATTATATGTTCCTCGAGTAGCTTTGATGTGAACCTTTTCCCTATACATGGGCACTTTTTACTCTAGTGCTAACTAGAGGTTTTTTCCCCATGTTACCACATATATGATTCACTTATGTGTGGTGGTTCTTTGCAATTAGGGACATTATCTAGCTCTTAGTTCAATTTTATTCATCATCAATAGAGAGAGTTTTTCTAGCCATCCATGTTCTCCATGTGTCTTGCTACATTTGTGCTCCTTATGTGTGTTTATTGTGTGTCTCTCACACTTCTACACACACCCAACAATGGTATTAGAGCAAGTTCAGCTCCTTCTCAAGTTTTGGTTTTTTTGCATCATGGTGTGCACACACTTTTAACAGTGCAAATCAACTTTAGAGCATAGAATATTGATTTTCAGAAGCAAAGGAGCATTTCTTGCAGCCAAATTGCCATCACAGTGACGGGTTGTGAGCTGAAATTTTAGCATTCATTTAAGCTTTCATTGAAGTAAAGATGATTCAAGTGTAGTTGTAAAGGTAACTCTATACTTTGCTTCACTTGAAGATGTAGCAACTGTAGATTGTTTCTTGGATAACCAAGAGATAAGACAATCTCCTAGAAAGAAACAATAACCTTTTGTTCTTCTTCTTGAGTCTTTATCACGTGCCTAATCAAAATTTGAAAAACCTTTAAGTAAAAAATGTGAAGACTTTGAAAATCCGATAGCATAATTGGAAGTTCCCTTCAAATATTTGAAAATTCTCTTAACTACTTTCCGATGAATCTTAAGTGGACTATGCATGAACCTACATACTTGAGAAACTACAAACTGAATGTCTGAACATGTATTACATAGATATATCAAGCAACCTACTACTTGACTATATAATGTGGCATCAAATGGTTCTCAATCTTCTTTCAGCTATAATGACACATTGACATCCATGGGTGTCTACATAGGCTTGGAATCTATCATCTCAAACCTCTCCAATAATTTCTCAATGTATTTCTGCTATGTCATATAAATACACTCATCTCTATATAAAATTCAACCCCAAGATAATAATGCAAAATACCTAATTCATTTACATCAAATGCATGCTTAAGATATGCTTTAAAATACTGAAGCTATGAATCTTTGGGACCTGTCATAATCATATCATCAATGTATATGATAATAATAATCAAAACATCTTTCTCAGCTTTAAGATAAAGAGTGGGAGCTACATCTTAGTTTTCAAAACCAATAGATGAAGGTATCTTCTCATACCAAAATCTTGGTGCTTGCTTTCGTCCATACAAAGCTTTGGTAAGCTTGCATACTGAATGCTCTTTACCTGTCTCTTCAAAACCTTTTTTCGCATTGACACTGTTAGACGGCCGCCGGAGTAGGACAAATGTATGCCGGATGTAACGGAATTTTCAAAATTTGCACGAAAAGTTGGTACGCGCATTCTGTAAACATCTTTTTAAAGCAATAGGAAAAGAGTGATCGAGACCCGTTTTTCAGAAGTTGTTTGAATACTGTCTGAGTTTGTGTGGTGTCATTGGGAGATTGAGTCATATTTCTATATTGTTCTGTTCAGTCTGTTCGTCTATTCCTACTGTAGTGCAGAGTAATGAATTTGTAGTATCGAGTGTGAATCTGTTTGTTAACAGTTGTGTTCTGTATTCACTGTTGATTCCGATCACAAGGAAGAACTAATATCGGTAATAGTATGAACTGCGAGTTGGAGCACTGATAAGTTTGGTGATGAGTTAAACTGTGATTAGTATGCCTGTTGATTGAGTTCTGCATACGTTAGTAAAGTTGAGTAACTCTATTAGTTTGCGAGTCAGAACCAGACTACTGCTCCAATACCATAGCAGATTAGTCTGTAAGTTCGGCGTCCTAGTACACAGAAACAGTTACTGGTCAGTTAAAGCTAAGTACTCAGCTAAGACGCAATAGAGTATTTACGGGTGTGTAAGGAATTGGGAAAATAGTAAAGGGCCTCTGTCTAACAGACCCCTATCACTCCCAAGAACCCACTTGATCTGATAACGCCTTTCGGTAATAGAAAATTTAATACAGTTTACGGTGAATCATTATTTTACGTTTAATATTTGTTCGGTAACGATTTCGGCTAGTTATTAACACAGCATAAATGTGTAACATTTAACACTTGGCGCCGTCTGTGGGATGGTGGCATCAAAATTGCCAGTCATCTGTCAGAATTAGATTATCGTTCGATTGGCAGTAGCAACAAAACCAGATTGTTGCACACTGTCCCGTTAGTAATACTACGCGAATAGTACAAAAGATGATACATGCCGGTTACTCGATCCGGTGAAACGTATCCCAAGAACCATCAGTCTGGAGTACTAAAGCCAACTTTGGGAGGTAGAAGTACAACTAGGACTGACCCAGTTGTCAAGAAAGTTAAGAACGTTAAAACTGATTCCGGTCATAGTCCGGTGGAACCTGTTACGCCTTTGGTAGATTCCGGTACTATTTCGGCACAGTCTGTCAAAGATATAGTAATTCCAGAACCTACCAAGATGCAGTGGGAATCTAGTTTAACAACCTTGGAAAAAGATTCAGATTCATCTACGATTAGAAACACTTTAGTCAAAGAAATCGGTGAAGGTGAAAAAACGCCGAAATCGGGCATAATTTCGAATCATTCCGATGATATTTCGGTGAGAGAATCACAGTTTTTCGGTGACGATTTAGTATTTTCTGCTGAATCCTCAGCCCAATCACCGTGCTTGAAAGCAAGTTCCCATACACTGGACATCAAGGAGGAAGGAAGGCTATTCGAAACAGAGATTCAAAGCATATCAAGCAAGATAATCACACCGGAAAGTGCGCCATTCGACGATACAGAATTCGGTAGTTCAGATATTCAGGCCCGAGATACAGAAGGAAGGTATAATACACTCATGATGAACGGACAACAACAACAACAGTTATGTCCACCAAGGCCACCTCCAACGGGAGTGACATACACGAAGTTTGGTGGATTTCCAGGAGATGATCCGGATGCTCACGTACGCACCTTCGAGATAAGCTACGCAGTTCTCAACCATCCACAGGATCAGGCCTACAAAGCCATTGTCTTCCAATCTACACTGGTCAATGAAGCAGCTAGATGGCTTACAGAATATGATATTAATCATTTCGGCACCTACGAAGCAGTACGAGATGCTTTTTTGCAGAATAACAGACAGAAACCAAATCAAACCGTACAGGAGTATGCTACTCTCTTCAGAACACACTTAAGGCAGCTACCACCAGCCCATGCTTACTTACCAGATGACGTTATCACTCAGTGGTTCATTAATGGCTTGGTTCCACAACTTAAGCAGATCATGATCATAAGATGTGTCGGAGCCATGTCCCTCAACGCAGTCATTGCAATGACTCTGCAACTGGAACACAAAGTCGGTGGATTTACAGAAGATTTAGAATGGTTAAGAGCAAACAAGAATGTTGCAGAAGATATGACTAGACAGGTATACTGCAACATATGCAAAAATTCAGGACATACCAGTGCCAATTGCGCACTTAATCAAACATTCTGCGCTATCTGCAACATTTCCGGACACACCACCGAAAACTGCGCATAAAACGCTAGAGTACAAGGAACAGCAACTGTCAATGCAATTATCCAGGAACAAGGACAACCAGCAAATCACTATGTGCCTCCACAAATGAGAAACAACCAGCAGCAAGGATATCGAAATTACCGAGGACAGAGGAATAACAATTATAATCCAAACCGCTGGCGAAACGGACCACCACCGGAAAATCCCAATTTACCATCACCACGCTGCCATTTTTGTGGTGAATTTGGACATATTAGGAGATTTTGCAAGGATGCAGCTGAGTATGATCAAAGGAAGAAGGAACGTCAAAATCCAATGGCCAACATGGTAAAAATCACACCGGTGGAGATACAGGCTGCTGCAATCCAGACCCGTTCCGGTAAACAATTGCAATCGGTAGCAGAAATATTTGAACCAGGGATACATGAACAACACAGAATGTATAACAAAGCTAGTCGATGGACCACAGCAGAACCACCAGTCTTCCCAGAACCTATTCTGGTGAATCAGGCTTCTTCAACAAAGGAAGGAACGCAACAAAAGGAAGCAACAGCGGAGCCATCATCAGCAGTAGACATAACAGCAGATACTTCTGCATCAGCGGAGACCTCAAGTTCAAAGGAGCAAGACAACCAATCTCAACAGGCCTGGGAAATTTTATCCAAGGCGTCTATCACTTTGCCTCTAGGCCAACTTCTGGCATTAGTACCTGGGATTTGACAACAGTTCCAGCAGCAGTTCAGTCCGGTGCCTTCTTGTATTCCGGCAACAACAGCAGTTCAACCGGAACCTGATTTTACTGTCGATCATTCAGTCCCGTTGATTACAGTATGGTATAAGAATCATAAGATTACGCAAGTATTGATTGATGGAGGCTCTGATGTTAACATTGCGACGGCGGCCTTATGCAAAAGATTAGGATGGACCGAAATCGAACCAGTTCAATTTTTTGTTAGAATGGCAGATCAATCAAGAGTCCACCCCTTGGGGCTTGTACGAAATGTACCGATCACTTTACAAGGTACGACCTTTAAAATGACCTTTGTAATACTAGATCTGCCGGAATCCACTGTGGATTATAACTTTCTTTTCGGCCGTCCTTGGCTGAAGCATGCGAAGGTAGTACAAGATTGGTCTGCACAAGAGCTTACGTTTAAAGATGCAAATTGTAGATATGTGGTAAAATTAGATGCTATACAACCTTGCGAGCTTCACGCTAGACCATATTTTGCTGAACCAGTCCATATGCTAGATGGACTATCAGATGATGAAGAAGAGGAATTTCTGAAGAGTAACGCTGACTTAATTTCACTAGGAACTGTTGATCTACAGTCCATTGTAGATAACTGGAACACTTCAATCCGTACAGTAGTACCCATCACCGAAGAAGCTAAGAAGGAAGATACCGTCTCTATCCATGACGATGAATTACAGCCACTTTTCAAGTCAACAGACGATACAGAGAGACCTCAACAGTTTTATGTCCCCGAAGATCAGCTGACCACGTACAATCTAGGAGATGAAGATCATCCACGTTCTGTAAAGATAAAGCATAATTTACCGGAATTGTTCAAAGCGGATTTGATTTGACTACTTCGCGAATTCTCAGACGTCTTTGCATGGGATTACAAAGATATGAAAGGATTAGATCCACGCATCTATCAGCATAGAGTCATGTTGAAGCCTGAAGTTAAACCGAACAAACAACCCAGCTACCGGATGAATCCCAATTATGCATCACAGGTAAAAGCCGAACTTGATAGATTATTAAAAGTCGGATTCATCATACCAGTAGAACATGCTGAATGGATTTCACCAATTGTGATCATGCCAAAGAAAAATAAGCAACTGCGAATCTGTGTAAACTACCGGAAATTAAACGCAGCAACCGTACCGGATCCCTTTCCAATTCCCTTTTTAGATACCATGCTTGATAGAGTAGAAGGTCACGAGATGTATTCATTTCTAGATGGATACAGTGGCTACAACCAAGTAAGAATGGCCGAAGAAGATATACCGAAAACTGCATTTATTACCAATTGGGGTGTCTTTGCTTGTACGGTAATGTGGTTTGGATTAAGAAACGCACCAAGCACATTTCAAAGATGTATGCAAGAGATATTTTCTCCTTATCTCACTTCATTTATGCAAGTATATCTCGATGATTTTTCAATTTTCGGTAAGATGATAGCACATCTGTTTCATTTACGGTGCTGCTTTCAGAAATGCAGAGAATATAGACTCTGTTTGAATCCAAACAAATCGGTGTTTGCGGTCTCATGTGGCAAGTTACTTGGCCACATTGTATCTACACAAGGTATCCAAGTAGATCCAGATAAGATTTCGGCAGTATTAAAAGCTCCGGTGCCAGCTTCTCCAAAAGAACTTATGCGCTTTATGGGCCAAGTACGGTGGCATGGAAGGCACTTACGGTGGCTTGCTCATCTGGCTATACCACTAAACAAGCTAATCAGCAAAACACCTCGACAATTTGAATGGACCCAAGAATGCCAGATAGCCTTTGATCGTTTAAAGCATTTATTAACACAAGTTCCTATCTTACAACCGCCGGACTGGGATCACCCATTTCATATATTTGTTGATGCTTCAGATATAGCAATAGGAAGTGTATTGATGCAACAAATTGATAAATGGTTCAGACCAGTGTATTATGCAAGTCAAAGATTAGCACCTGCTGAAAAAAATTACTCTGTAACAGAAAGAGAATGTCTAGGGCTAGTATATTTGGTCAAGAAATTTAGACATTACTTGCTAGGCCGTAAATTCACATTTCATGTAGACCACGCTGCACTTGTCTATTTAGTTCGGCAACAACATCTAGGTGGTCGATTAGCGTGATGGGTCTTACTCTTGCAGGAATTCGACTACGAAGTCATTCACCGGCCAGACAGTTCACACGCCTTAGCAGATTTTTTATCCCGCTTAGATTCCGGTGAAGCTCTGGTGGGCATAGATGACACGACACCCGCGATTTATGTATCAGAACCAATTAATGAAGAATCTACAGACCCACCTATCCCATTTTCATATTATGATCAGATCTTGACCTTTCTCACTAATGGTTGCCTTCCATCTCAGACTTCTAGAGCAGTATGCAGGAAAATTGCAGTTTTTAGCCGCCGATTTTGGTTAATTGCTGGAGAATTATATTATGTAGATCACACCGGAATCCTACTTCGATGTATTCCACCGCATGAAGTTAACTTAGTTATCACTTTGGCTCACTCGATTCCTTCCGGTGGCCACTTTGCTGCAGATCTAACTCACCGAAAAATTCTACAGAGTGGTCTCTGGTGGCCAACGATGTACAGAGATATATTACAGTTTGTCAAACAATGTGATACTTGTCAAAGATCGGGTCAGCCTTTACAACGTCATTTTTTTCCTCTGCAACCCATCTTACCAATGGAACCTTTCCAGAAGTGGGGTCTAGATTTTATCGGTCCAATTACACCACCAGCAGTCTTCAGTAACAACCATTACATACTGACCTGTACAGACTATGCAACCAGATGGGCAAAAGCTTGGGCTTTACGGTCTGCTACAACAGTTATGGTAGCAAAGTGTCTGCTAACCGATGTGTTTCCACGTTTTGGCTTACCACTAGAAATTGTCTGAGATCAAGGCACTCATTTTGTAAACAATTTAATGAAGGCACTTACACAGTCGTTCTAGGTTACACATAAATTTAGTTCTCCTTATTATCCTCGTGCCAATGGATTGGCCGAAAGTACAAACAAATCTCTACTGAATATCCTTCAAAAATTGATCATGGAATCACCGGAAAGATGGGATCAACTGCTACCTGCAGTGTTATGGGCATACCGGACTACCTACAAGGTAACAATAGGATTGACATCTTTCAAATTAGCTTATGGCTTAGAAGCAATAGCACCAATGGAGATAGTTATACCAAGTTTACGAGTAGCCATTACCCAGAAATTACTACCGGAAGACTCACTGTCATTTCGGATGGACACTCTCAGAGAGTTAGATGAACATCGATGGCTCAGTTTCTTAACTATGCATGAAGTTCAACTAAGACAGGCAAGGGCACACGATAGAAACCTGAAAACTCCAGTGTTTTTGGTAGGATAGCTTGTACTTTTCTATAACGCAAAGTCAAATAGATCCGCAGGCAAATTCAAATTACGGTGGTTCGGCCCTTACAAAATCTCAGAGCAAATCGGTCCAGCAACTTTTCAGTTGACTACGTTGACCGGAAATCCACTTCTTAAAGCAATCAACGGCTCGAAGCTGCGGCCATATCGAAGCGCTACTAGTCCGCATTAAATCATTCGGCGGTGGACCGCATTTTTTAGCTTTTGTTTTTTACTTTTCATTTTGTTCTTTCTCTTCTTTTTTAATAGCCGTGTTTTGTCATAAGCCGCCCTCCTTACCAATTACTCAAGTATGCATGCCAAATTAAAAGCAATATCATTCCAGCACTGCACAATGATAACCATCACTTCCTACCCCCCACCGTAATATCTGTACTTAAGCTCTTCGGTTGCGCCAAAAAACGCTATTGTGTTCTTGTGATTGTGATTGTGTGTTCTGTGTTCTGTGTATCCATGTGCTGTGTCCTGTGTATTCGTGTTCGCATGCGCAATGGAAGCGTTGGCGAACTACACAGCCTTCTGTGATGGTATCCCTATCGAGGTAGGAGAATACCTGCGTATCCGAGGGTTGGCCAACTTCGCTGAGCTGCCTTGGCACTCAGTGGAAGCCCATCCCTTCTTCGCACAAATTATCCCAGCCATCGCCCAATCTCCCATCACCGAATGACAATGGCTCTTCCCCTCCCTACCATCTAGAAACGTAATAACCTTCCAGGCCTTCGCTGAAGCCTTCCGCCTCACTCCACAAGGCCGCGAGAATGGCCCAAGTATCCCCGTAGCCCGCATGACCGAACTTTTCCCCCACCATTCGTCGAACAAATACACCATTCTCTGCCGCCCCGAACCTGAAAGAATCGCATTGCAGTTCTTAGTTGTGATCCTTAATCTCCAAAAACGCACCTACGGTATCTCCCGCCCATTCTATTCCGCCATCGACCTTGCCGCACGAGAACCCGTTAATTTCGCCTCATTTTTCTTTCAACGAATCCATAAGGAGTGCGTCGCCATAGTGAAACAAGTCAACAAAGGAACCACCCCTTGATCCAGACTTCCCCACATCCTTTCTTTTCTCTTCCCAACCATACTCGCCGCTCAACCACCTCAACGAGGACCAGTTTTAAGGCACGAAGAGTCAGTTCAACTACTAGAAGATGAGGAAGAAGAAGATGAAGAAGAGCTCAATCAGTTGTTCCGCCGGAAACGCATCAAAATTAGCTCCTCAGAAGATGAAGCACAAGGCTCAGCCGGAAAGGAGAAAGATAACGATAAAGACGAAGAGAAGAACGAAGAAGAAACCTTCCATGATACAACAACTTCAATGCACAATGAATCATCGGCAGAACAACAAGAACAACAAGATCAAGCAGAGACGGAAATAATTTCGACCGAAAAAGAATCAGAGCAACAGGAAAATGAGCAGCAATCTAATCAAGATGCACTAGACAAGCTACTGAAGGTAGTGGAATCCAAAAAAGCACACAATGCAGAAATGGAACAAATAAACAAGGTAACAACTACTGACTCTACCCTCCCCAAAACCCTGCCTGCTAACCCCATCTCTCAACCGGAACCACACCGTAGCCCCATCAAGCCCAATCACCACACCAGAACTTCTGAAGCCTCTACATCCTCCCTTAACTATTCACCTCCAAACTCACAACAACTCCTCGCCGGAACCTCGTCACAACCTCGTCCTCACCTGCCATCCTACCCCATTCCAATTTTTTCGGAACTAGAAAATATGGGTCACCTTTTAATTAATCTATCCCAACAACTGCCGCAACACCTGAAGCACGCCACAGACAGTGCCCGATAAGAATTCCAAAGGAAATTGGAAATAATGGAGGTGGATATCACCCCTCTTCAAGAAGAATTACAAGCAACAAGAGCAGAAAATCATGCACTACAAGAGCAGATCAAGCAGCTACAGGCTACACTCCAAGTACAAGAAGAGAGCTCAAGTCAGAGAGATAAGGCAATGGCTGCAAAAGAAGAAATGCTGATAGCTGCCGACGCCGAAATAATACAGTTAAAACAAACACTCAAAGATACCAAAGATACAAGAATAGCACTAGGAAACCTACTGGAAGAAACAAGAGTCCAGTTGCAGGACACAATACAGAAATACCAAGAGCAGCAGAGAGAAGCAAATCAGGCAGTAGAAGAGTTACAAAGAACAGAAGGATCCTTAGACGATGTCAACAACATGCTGAAACACCAACTGAACAGAGAATCTAAATATCAGAAGGACTTAACAAATGCCCGCAGAGAACAGGATGCTTACTACCAAACCATAGAGTTCCAGAACCAACAGTTCGGAAGATAATGATGATTTGGAAGAGCTTGGTAAGATGTCTATGTCAACTATTTTCTTGCCTCTAGAAGGTAATGTTTAAATCTTGCGAGAACTAGAAGGAAGTAAATATGGTAGAGACTATGTAATACCTATGAAAAGGGAACTACATTCAACAAGGTATACCTCATGTGAAAGCTTTATGAACTATATATGTAGGATATTCATAGTGATTCTACTCATTTGAATGTTTGATGCATTGTTTTCTCAATCGAAAGGAAAACATATGAATATGGATGATGAGTCAAAGGTATTTCTCTTGATATCGATGATGAGATGAAGGCATTTCTCTTGCTATGGGACACATTTTGCACAACCATTGATGATAGTGCACTTTATAGAGCTAGTCTACAATAACATTTGTTGTGTTCTTCTAAGTGAAAAAATTTAGAGAAAGTCTACGGCCACCACACATAGTGGAGATACACACAATGTTTGTGAATCTAATCATGGAAGGAATAAAAAAGAATACATGTAAAGATGGCAATCATGAAAATAATAAAAGCCAATAGAGGAACATTTAGTGCTTTCAGTATCATAACAAATTTGATTTATAAAGATTGCCATGATTTGAAGAATGCAAAAGCAAAAGGGTAGATTTATGAGTATGTTAAACAATTGCCTTCACCTCCTTCTTCATCAACGAAGATAGAACAAATCAATGCCATTTTAAATGATGCTAATGTTTTGACACTTTTTCGGATACTTATATGTTTTCTCTTTTCTTGATTTTACATTTTGTGAGAATTGTCAATATGCAAAGAAAACTTTGAGTGTACATAAAGTGCACATTGAATCTTCAATTTAGCATTTAGGTCTTGTTCATATGGTGAATAAGTTCATAAGTGATGATATTTATTTTGTCACTTTTCATAGATGATGCCACTAGGAAAGTTTGGATATATCATATCAAGTAAAATGTTGAAGTTTTCCTACGTGTAGAAAATCAATTGCTTCAATAGAGATTGAAAAGGGTTTTAAGTTCAAGGTTTTACACTCGAATAATGGAGGTGAGTACACTTCTCATGAATGTAAAGATTTTATCTAGTTTTGAGGAATTACAAGGGGATCATAGCTCCTTATACCCCAACACAAAATTTAGTGGTGTAAAGCATGAATAAAACAATCTAAAATCGAGTACTGACTATGTTACATCACCCAAATCTCACTCAAGGTTTTTGGGTGTGGTCCTCATTGTTTTTCATGTGCTAAGCTTATCACCGAGTACTACCACATATATGAAGCTACCACAAGTGCTATGGATTTGGAAGCCACCACACTTTGATAATCTTTGAGTGTTTGAATATGAAGCTATGTTCATGTCCCCAAGAATCTCATACAAAAATCGGTATATAAATATAGAAAATGCATTTTTCTTGTATATGGATAAGATGATAATTTGGATATTGTTTATGCGAGATCGAAACATGATCAATGATTAAAATTTAGTCATGTAATTTTCAAACTCTTTGGCCATCAAACTCTTAGTTGGTGTTTTTCCACGAGGATGATGATTGATCATCAATTAGGAGGATTGATAGTTGTGGATTATCTGAATCTCAAGAAGGAATGTTTTTGCATTTACAGGCAAACTAAGGGGAAGAGAAAATACTAAAGTCTGCATTAGTGACATTGAAGCTCTTCCAATAGAACTTATTCCAAGTTTATGGATGACAAACCAAGGATTTCTTTATTAGTGGGATGTAGAGATTTCATTATACAACCAAGCAATTCTGTCAATGCATGATTTCAAGGGTTTGACATCCCAATTGGTTCATGGTCTATGCCCAAGATAGTCTCCAAGAGCTCATAAGATTCCAAGATAGAGGTGAACTTAAACTTTCACAACTCCTAGTTAGTACCATCTAACTTACCCTTAGTAAATGTGGGTGGAGAAATTTTTGGTGTTGGTTGTCCAACATTAGCTACATTAGAGAAAGAACCTCCACTAGCAACATTTTTGCCATTCCTCAATGAATCATTAATGGATGACATCTAGTTCTTCTAATCAATCTCTCACATGAAAACTCTAAGCTACTAGTGCTCTACTACCATGTAAGAAAATCTCACATGATAGTAGTGGAAAGATTAACAGAAGAATCCGGTGTGTGTAATAACACATGATCAAGTAGAGATAAATGCAAGGAAGATAGAAAACAAAAAAAATATGTATATTAAGAAAAAAAGTACAAAAAATCTTTTTCCTATCGTGTGCTCCACACAAGGAGCTTAGATGGTAGCTTGCCCTCTACACCAAGCACAATGTATTGAGGACTATGCAAGGTTATTTTATTGACTATAGACTGCTACATGCAACTATGAACTACACTTTCCAAACTTGCAAGATGTGTCTCTTATATAGCTTGCTATCTAGATCACCCTACCCAAATGGATGTATATGATACTTTTGTTGCACCATTGCCACATTGAATGTTTGATTGGTGATATCTCAGGCACACTAATTGTGCTTCATGATAGCATAAAAGACTGAATGTTACCCATGAAACTTGTTCTCAGGGAGCCCCACAGTGTGCTCATTGAACTTGAACTAGGACCGTAGTCCTCCTATACTCTAGTCTAGAATATTGTCCCAAAGTTCTCACACTTTTTGGTCAAGAGAGCTGTGTTGGAGTCCTTTGGTCTCTAACCTGGAGAGGATTATTTTTTTTTTTATTATTCTTATCTTCTCTCTCTCTCTTTATATATATATATATATATATATATATATATATATATATATATATATATATATATATATATATATATATATATATATATATATATATATACACGCACACACACACAACATATATATATATATATATATATATATATATATATATATATATATATATATATATATATATATATATATATATATATATATATTATTTATATAATTGCACCAATATCAAAGTACCTTGCATCCAAGTCAACTATAGAATTACAAAGATCCTAATAGTTTGGATCATAATTAAAATGAGTGGTAAAAACTCATTTTTTAATTTTGTAGAAGGTTAGGAGACTCAATCTTAGAAGTAAAGACACCTACAAATATCTTAGAAGCAAAGACACCTACAAATATCTTAGAAGCAAAGACACCTACAATAGCCATTTCAAGTGCTTTCCTTTTTGCCTCCTCATTCTTGCACCTTTTTTATGTTTAACACTTGCTATTCGCTTCCATATCTGCTTTCAACCTTGAAGCTAAGTGTTATGGTCTTTCCTCATGGTTTCAATATGTTTTGTGCTAATCTTTATGTCTATTGACAAGCTACAACTATTTTTGACTCTATGTAGAGTTATAGATGGTATTTTTATATACTTTCCCCCATAACACCTTGTACACGTTCTTGTTAGTTTCAAAATGAGCAACTATATGCTCATTTGGACAAGTAACGAAGGGAGATATGGCCATTTTTTTGACTAGCTATCTTTCCATTGTCTATGTGAGGCCGTCCATGAACTTGGTCATGATGATGGTTTGATCAATGATCACTCTTGATTTTATTGGGGTGGATTTTATCACGGATGATTTTATCACCTTTAATTTATTGAGTTTGATTTTACCATGATTGTGTGGACTTGATCGTGAATTGATATAGTGATTGTGATCCTAACATGTGTCTTGATCGGGGTTCATCTTTTTCCTTTGATTGGGTTTGATCATTGGCACTTGATCGGGGTTGATTTTATAGGGGTAGACTTCATCACCCATGATTTTACAGTGTAGGTTTTATTATGATAGATTTTATCAAGATTGAACTTTTTCACATGATTTTGGTTGTTCATATTTGGATTATTGGACGAATTGGTATGTTCATGTAAGAGATTTTGGAAAGACCTCTATCCATCCTATCTGCTTACTACCTCCAACCACAACTAGGTGGAGGTCTACTCTTTCTAGATTTTACATATTGAGGGTATTGAAGATGTATAAGTACATTGCATATTTGCACTTCGACATTTTTTTGGAACTTTTATCAAGGAAAGTGAAAACCATGCCTACATAACTTGCATGATGAGTTGTGAATCTCTCAAGTAAGCCATTTTCTAGCCTTTTTAATTTCAATTGAAAATTTGGGTTTTTCGCTCCATTGTAAGAAGTCCTATCCTCAACTCTCGCTCTTACCGTTTTCCCTTTGGTTCTTCTAGATCAGATAAGAGTGCTACATTCCCTGCCACATGATTTGAACAACCCGAGTCAATGTAAAAGAGATGTTCATCATCTTTACCTTGCTTGGATGTCATGTTCATAATGAGCAGAGAATCCTCTTGATCTTCAGTGTAATTATTGAAATCCCTTCTTCCTCTAAAGCCTCCTTGATAGTTGTTGTTGTTGTGGCCTTGGTTGTAGTTGCCTCCACCATTTTTGTACCTGCCTCTTGTTTGTCCATAGCTTTCTCTATGGAAGCCTCTTACCCTTTGGTTCCTTGTATTTTTGTAGCATTCTTCAATAGTGTGGTTGTTGAGACCACATATGTTGCATGGTGAGTTGTTGTAGGATCTCCCCCTACCTTGCTTACCTCCTTTGCCCCTACCTCTAGCACCTCTTCCTCTTCCTGCATAATTGGCTTGAGAGGTACTAGCCTCTTCATCTTGTTTCTTACTTTTACCTTTATCCTTACCTTTATTCTTATTTGTATAAAGGGAAAAAGATTGCTTACCTCTTGAGTTGTCAGCATTTCTGTTGAGCTTTGCTTCATGGGTGAAGAGTTGTCCCATCAAGGTGTTGAGATCAGGTATCTGCATATCCATGTAGAGATCCATTGCAGTGGTGAAGGATTCCCACTTGTCATCAGCTTTAATCCCATTGATGATCTACCTCACTATGTGCTCTTCCTCTATCTCCTCTCCAATGCTTGCAAGTTGGTCTGCAACATCCTTCATTTTGGTTACATAGTCGACCACTCCTTGCTTTGATTGCTTCTTGAGAGTTGTGAATTCCATCCACAACTGATTCTTCCTTGCTCCTATGTGGGAGGAGAAGTATGATGAAAGAACTTCCCAAGTCTCTTGTGAGGTATTATAGTTTCTAACATGAGGTAACAAGAAATTAGAGATTGAGTTTAGTAAGTATGACCTTGCAAGAGCATCCTTTGCACACCATGTGGTTAGCTTCTCTTGCTCTTCCCTTGTTGGTTGATTCTTGCTTATGAAGATTGGCATTTCTTCATCTCCTGAGATGTATCCATACAAACTTCTCCCTTGGAGGTAGGCTTGCATCCTTAGGGACCATTCTGAATAGTTGTTCCTGTCCAATTTGTCAATAAAGGATGGAAAACCATCTCCCATCTTGATTGTGATTGCTCTGATACCACTCTTGAAGGAGATGGTGGATAATCACAAGAGATGAGATGGTGTAGCTAAATCCTGCTTCACACCTACTATAATTGATGGCTGGAGAGTATTGTGGGCCTCCTTAGCTAGCTAATAAGCATAAATGATCATATATGTTGCTTGGAAGATGATGCACAAATGATAGGATCAAAACAGATGGATAGACATATGATCCAATGCACACAACTTACTATTTTGGTTGAGACACCTGCTCAGTGTTTCACTTAATTCTCTATATACAATAGCAATTAGCATAATTCCTTTTGGGGAACTTTAATTAGCTTAATAAGCTACCATTCACGAGTGGAATCATCTAAAATGATAAACTATATGCTGAGAATTATGTTTAGCAATTAAAGAAACACCCCCGACTTTTATGGGCTTACACAGTCACATACCAGTGAGCATTAGTCGATTGATATCCAATGATTGAGAGAACCAAATTCAATGAAACTTTGTAGGATCATAGTAGATAGTAAGTTGAATATTTCATGCTTTGAATAATGCAAAATGATGCACTACACAGTGAGAATCAACTCTGACAAAGTCATTGTTCTGATAGAGTGTGACAGAGATATGAGGATAGGAAGTAATGACAATGTATTGACTAAATCATAAAAATTACAGAGTCATTGGCAATAAGACATTGCTCAATGAATGTAGAGTGACTAAGCTATGGTATGAGATCCTCTTGACAATGAAGGTACAAAGAATTGATCTCAAAACCTCGAGATACACATGGGATCTTCATCTTCATGCTTTTATAGCTTTTTGTTGGAGCCAAGCATTTGAATTTGAATTCAACTCTCCACCTAAAAGCTATCGTAGAGTATAGGATTTATTCTCTCTTGGATTCAACTACCAAATGGATACGAGATAGATGCTTCCTAACCCCTCGTGGATCTACATTACTTTTACTATGAGTAATTACACTCAAAGTTACAAGAGGTAATATATATGAAGCTTCTTCAAGTGATATGCCAATACATCAAGCTAATGTGTATACATCAAGTATGTAGTTGATGTATATGCATTAGCTCTCAACTACATTTATCTATACCAACTCCCCTTGTAAAAGCTATATAAGCGTGGCCTGCGTAGAGCTTTATAGAGCATTACACACTAGTAAGCCCTTCATTTGGAGTCTGTCTAGATCACCATCTAAGATCAACATTGGGAGTGCACAAGTGGACATCACTAGATGTAGTACTCTTAACAATTTGAGAATTTGAGTTTTCTATCTCTCAGTCTGTGTCTATCTTTATTTGTGTTTTTCTCTCAACTCTGTCTACTGGTCTATTCTATTGTGTTGTTATTTTCTTACATGGTATCAGAGCTCAAGAGGCTTTGAGTGGTGTAGAAGCAAAAACACAAAGGTTGTAGATGTTTCAATGATAAAAGAGAAAAGTTTTCAAGCGATGTGTCATCATCTACAATTTTGAATCAAGGTGGTTCATCAACAAGAGTAGGTGGAGCATGAACAGGAGAAGCAAAGATGCCCGTCATCCCAACATTATGGATATGATCACCAACCTTCACAAAAGGTAAACTTAATGGTACAAACTAGAACCTTTGGAAGTTTAAAATCACTTATATTCTTGATTCTTATGAGCTTCTCAAGAATATTATTGGGATTGATCATGAGACCCAAGAAACACCTGATTTAAATAATCCTAGCCGAATGATTCCTCCTAATGCCGATCTTCTACATGCTTGGAGATGTAGAAACATAGATGCACTCTATGCTCTAGTTACAAGTACTACTAATAGTGTTTTGACTCTCATTTAGCATACTACCAAGGCATTTGAAGGATGGAACATATTGAGAAATCAATACAAAGCTTGTAATCAGAAATGGATTCAGAACTTGGAGAATCAGCTAGCAGCAGAAAGGTTTGCTGATGCGGAGACTACAGAGGTCTTTATCACTCACATAAAGAATCTACAAGATCAAATGACAAGAGCAGGTGTACAAAAGTTAACTGAGGAGCTAGCTCGACATTGTCTTTGAATATGTCCACCAAAGTTTGATGGTTTGGTAATTGCTCTTAATACTCAAATCAGACCTCAACCACTAACTTTTGAAGAATTCAGTGCCTTACTCATAGAGGAGGCACTGCGGCTCAAGGCAAAGAGTGATGACAACAAAGGAGATGCTACATTCACAGTAAATGCCAAAGGAGGCAAAGTGAAATTTTCAAAAGATGGAGAAAAAAAGAAGAATGACAAAAAGAAGTTCAAGGGAGAGTGTTTCCACTCCAAGAAGAAAGGCCACATAATCCTAGACTGTCTCATCAAGAAGGTAGACAAGAAGAATGGATCTTCAAAAGGTGGCAAGGGAAAGGAGTCTACCAACATTGTAGAAATAGAGCTTGAGTTATTTGTTATGATAGAGAAGGTATGCTCCTTGGCTAAAGATTCAGGAAAATATGACCCATGGGTGTCGGGCAGTGGTGCATCTCATCACATGATGAGCAAAAAAGACATTTATTGTTCCTTACAACCTGTAAAGGAACCCCTCATAGTAAAGGTAGGCATCAATGCAAGATGTCATGTAGAGGATGAAGGTATAGTTTCTTTCATTACCTCTAATGGGGATGTCAAAAAGCTTTTATTCCACAAGTCAAATTAAACCTACTTTCAATAGCTTCTATAACTAATCAAGGTCATGAAGTATCTTTCAATAAGATAGGAGCTATGATTATGGACAATAACAACAATGTTCTTGGGATTGGCATAAGAAGGAATGTTTTGTATGAGTTGTCTACTCTTCTAGCTATTGCACGTGTGGGCATAGGTAAGCTATGGCATGAGAGATTTTGCCACATCGGATACCTTGTACTAAGGGAGATGCATTGCAAGGGTATGGTTGCACTCCTACCATCAATTGTAGAAATGAAGGGACCGTGTGAAGCTTGCATGATGGGCAAGAAATAGAGGGAGACATTTCCACAACAAAGGAACAATAGAGCAAGCTATCCTCTAGAGCTGGTGCATGTTGACTTGTGCAAAAAAATGCCTACAAAAGCCTTGGGTAGATCTTCCTACTTCATGTTACTTGTTGACGAATATAATAGGAAGATGTGGATGTAATTCCTTCTCGATAAGGCTCATGGTTTTGGTAAGTTTAAAGAATGGTTTCAACTTGTTGAAACTGAAATAGGGAAGAAGATGAAGAAATTTAGGATAGATGACAGTGGTGAGTTCACATCAACAGAGTTTAAAGATTTCTGCAAGAATAAAGAAATCAAGCATCAACTCACAGTGGAACATAGCCCTCAATAGAAAAGTGTTGTAGAACCTTGGAATCAAACCATCATGGAGATGGCAAGGTGCAGGTTGAAGGGAAAGTGTTTGCCTAATCAATTTTGGGTAGAGGTGATCAACACTGTTTTCTACATCTTGAATCAAAGCTACACCAAGTCACTTGATTGAAAGAATCCATAAGATTCCTACACTGGTAAAAAGCTATCTATTTCCCATTTCACAATATTTGGAAGTGAATGTTATGTACATGTTCCAGATAAGGAGAGAAACAAGCTCCAACCAAAAAGCATCAAATGTATCTTATGGGAAGTCATGATGTGGTGTTTATGGAGGAGTAGCCACATGCATTGAAGGAGGAAAAGAGAGGTTCCACTTTCTAAAGAGAGGAGGGAAGACAATTGTGCTTGTACTCTATGTAGATGACCTTGCGATTACATGAAATGATGATGCTCTTCTTCAACAAATGAAAGATGCCTTGATTTCAAAATTTGAAAGGACAAATTTGGGCTTAATGCATTATTGCTTAGGCCTTGAAGTTTGGCAAGACCCAGGGAAGATTTTTCATCTCTCAACAAAAGTATACAAGATAGATATTGAAGGCATTCGACATGGAGGATTGCAAGGAAATTTCTACACCTATGGAGGTCAACACAAAATTATCTATTGAAGATACTTCACCTCCAGTGGATATTGGAAGATAAAGGAAATTAGTTTGAGGTCTCATCTACTTGTGCAATAGCGGACCAGATATCTCTTATGTTGTTGGAGTAGTAAGCAGGTTCTCTAATAAGCCTTGCCAAACTCATTAGAAGGCATGCATGTGGATACTTAGGTATGTGAAAGGAGCCACTAATTATGGTATTCTTTATGAAGAAGGATCATATCTGGTTGGATACTATGATGCACATTGGGTAGGAGATATTGATACTAGAAAATTAGTTTTTGGATATTGCTTTTCTTTAGGACTAGGGATTTTCTCTTGGATCACTAAGAAGCAACCGACTCTAGCATTATCTTCTAATGAATTTCATTAAAAAGTAGAATGTGTTGCAACATGTGAAATAGTATGGTTGAGGACAATCCTGTGAAGAGATAGATAGGTATGTGCTTGAAGATGAAGAGGTGTTGCAAAATCCTTGATCTACACCAGCCAATTGAACTCCAGGAGTATATGGTGGGCCCTTTTAGCTTGCCAATGGATTTATTAGACACCCTATGTACCTTGGAAGATCACTCTCAAAAAGATATATCAAAACAGATAAGTTGGAGTTAGCTCAGAGGTGAAAACTTGCTATTCCTGGTTCATACACCTGTCTAGTGTTTTACATAATTCTCTGAGCACAGCAGCAATTAGCTTAATTCCTCTTGAGGAAGTCTAGGTAACTTAAAGAGCTAACTTTCAAGAGTAATCTCATCAAAAATAATGAACCACACACTGAGAATGAGTTTTAACAACTGATGACATCATCTCGATTTTCATGGGCTGCTACAATTTGAGACAAGTGAGCAGAAAAATCAACATAAATCAAAATGTAGAAATTCAATGATTATGAAAATTTGTATGGTTATACTAGACAGTAAGCTGAATTCAAAAAGCTTTAAATCACTGAATTTGGATAAGTAAACACTGAGAAACACCTCTGACAAGATGAGTGAAAAAGTCGGGTACCTGACAGAGAAGTGAAAATGCACAGACACTGTTGACTTCAACTGAACATAACTGAAGATTGCAACATCCAAAATGACATGAAAATTTGTGAGCATATAGTAGACTTATAGAGCTAACTTTACCAAGTTAAATCACTAAAAATGATGCACCAAGCTCAGAGAAAACATCTCTGCAAGCTGACTGAGAAAACTGAGAGTAATGGCAGCGAGTAGTACACTTCACAAGAACATGGAAAGATGAACTCAAATAATCATGAAAATGAAAGTATATTGCTTGTACAATACAATGACTTACTGATACATATGTGTGCCTTGTAATCACACCTTGATATGGCATAAAGCTCAGCTCTTGGAGGTCTTCACATAGGTCTCTCTAACCACGGCTAAAACTGCCATCTATTTATAGTTGAGTTTGGGAGGCTAACTTCCCTCAATCACTCTCCAATCAATCAATGATTGATTTGATTCTCTACCTACCACAAATCACAAATTCGTGGCTCCTCTTTCCATTCTTGATCAAGTGGACTCAACCACTTAAGATTCTCTTACTTTTACATTAAGTAAACTCTTCAAAAGTTACAAGAGGTAGTTCACAAGTGAACTTTACATAGTCTTCATTTTAAGTCTTTTTCTATGACTTTGTGGGACTCAAGCCAATACTTAGGCTTGTCATAGACTTGCTCCAACAGCTCCCCCTCAAGCCAAGTATGCTTGAGGTCTTCAATCTTCCAAGATTACTTGCAAACCAATCATAGCCTTGAATTTGCAAAGCTTTGTACCATCCAATGCTTTGGTTAGAATATCTGCGCATTGTTGATGAGTGGACACATATGATATTTGAATCTCTTTGCTTAGAACCTTTTCTCGTACATAGTGATAATGAACTTCAATATGTTTAGTCCTTGCATGAAAAATAGGATTAGCAGCCAAATGAATAGAACTCATATTGTCACCAAAAATAGTTGGAGTTCCAAACTCCAATCCAAGATCTTTGAATAATGTCTTCATCCACATAGCTTCTTGTGTAGCTATGGCAAGACTTCTATATTCAGCTTCAAAAGAAGAGAGAGCAACTGTGGGTTGCTTCTTGGATGACCATGAAATAAGCTTTGAACCTGCAAAGGTAAGATAACCTGAAGTGCTCCTTCTATCTTCCTTGGAGCCAGCCCAATCTGCATCAGAAAATAGCTTCAAACCTAAATCAGATACATAAGGATAATAAAGTCCTTCATTTATGGTTCCTTTGAGATACTTGAGAATCCTTTTGGCAGCATCCATATGTGGTTTCCTTGGTGTGTGCATAAATTGACTTAGCACACTCACACTGTAACATATATCTACTCTTGTCAATGTGGCATAGTTGAGACTACCCACTAGACTTTGATATGATGTGATGTCCTCTATGAGTTCACCTTCATGTGAGCTCAATGTGTGATTGACCTCCATTGGAGTACCTGCAATCTTACAATCTTGCATCTTGAATTTTGCCAACATGTCCTTAATGTACTTTCTTTGAGTGAGAAACAAACCATGATCTTTGTAGACAACTTCCAAACCTAGGAAGTAGGTAAGTGAACCCAAATCACTTATCTTGAACTCTTCTCTCATCTGATCTTTGATCTTCTTCATACCATCTGCATCATTTCCTATCAATATAATATCATCTACATATACACATAGGTAGATGACCTCAGAATTACTCTTTTTAATAAAGAGTGAAGGATCTGCCTTGCTTGGTTGAAAGCCTTTGTCCTGCAAGAAGGAAACAAGCCTGAAATTCCAAGCTCTTGGAGCTTGCTTGAGACCATACAATGCTTTGTTAAGTTTACACACATAATCAAGATAAACTTGATTCTCAAAACCAGGTGGTTGTGCCATATATACCTCTTCTGTTATCCAACCATTCAAGAATGCATTCTTTACATCTAGTTGAAGTATCTTCCAATTCTTGGAAGAGGCAATACTAAGCAAAACCCTAATAGTAGGCATCTTTGCCACAGGAGAGAAGGTCTCCTCATAATCAATTCCCTGAGTTTGTGCAAAGCCTTTTGCTACAAGCCTTGCCTTATACCTGTTAATTGAACCATCAGAATTCTTCTTGAGTTTATAGACCCATCTTGAGCCTATTACCTTCATGGATGAAGTCTTGGGCACCAAATCCCAAGTGTTGTTTTCCTCAAGTGCTTCAATCTCTTCCTTCATTGCATGCTTCCATTTTGATTTTGCTTTGGCCTCTTCAAATGATGATGGCTCCTCTTGGTTTATATCCTGTGCTATGTAGATAGAGTGTTTAGTTACTAATGAGGTGTCAAACCCATACCTTTCTGGTTTTTTCTTTTCCCTCATAGATCTTCTTAGGCCATGACGTGATGATTCTGCCTCATGTCCAAGTTCCTGCAATTTTTCTTTACCTTTAGACTTCCATGCTTTGATCTTTTCCATCTGAGATTCTTCATCATCCTCTGAGGTGTCTTGTTCTTCAATCTTCGGTTGTGCTCTACCAAGCTTTGGAAAATCTTCTTCAAGATTATATGGTAAATTGACCTTCCTGCATGAATCTTCATACCATGACTTGTTCTCATAAAAAACTACATCTCTGCTTACCAAGAATCCTTTGTTGGTAGGGTTGTATAACCTGTAGCCCTTTTGATTGTTGTCATATCCAATAAATACACACCTTTCTGCCTTTGGATCCATCTTGCCTCTAACCTGTGAAGGAACATGAGCAAAAGCAATACATCCAAAAATTTTACAATGATCTAAGCTTGGTCTTCTTCCATTCCAAGCCTCATATGGAGTCATCCCATCAAGGGATTTTGAAGGCAACCTGTTAATCAAGTAAGTGGCTGTAGATACAGCCTCAACCCATAAATAATTAGGTAAATGCTTTTCATTTAACATAGACCTTGCAGCTTCAACAATTGTCCTATTCCTCCTTTCTGCCACTCCATTTTGCTCAGGAGTGTACCTTGTAGTTACCTCTCTTTTGATTCCTCTTTCTTGAAGAAAAGAATCAAAATCATGGGAGAAGTATTCTTCCCCTCCATCTGACCTTAGCCTTTTTAGTGATTTACCTGTTTGATTCTCCACAAGAGCCAAATATCTTTTGAAACATGAAAAAACTTCATCTTTGTGTTTCATAAAGAATAAGATAGTCCATCTGCTGCAATCATCAATAAAGGAAACATAATACCTTGATCCAAATATTGAAGCTTCCTTGCTAGGTCCCCATACATCTGTATGAACCAACTCCAAGAGATCTCCATGCATATAACCTTTCTTCATGAATGGTAACCTGTGAGACTTTCCAAATTGACATGCACTACACTTATAAATCATATGTTGTTTTGACAAATTAGGAAGTCCAAGTACACTTTGGTCCTTGCAGATTTGCTTTAATGACCTTTCACCAATATGTGCTAACCTTTTGTGCCATACTTCCAATTCTGTGAGTGTCTGACTACCATAATTAAAGAGAGCAATGTTTCTAGTGTCCTGTAATTCAAATGTGAACAATCTACCTGTCTTTTCACCTTTTGCAATTCTTCTGAATCCTTGACTTGGATCTTCAACAAATGCTCCTGATTTTGTGAACCTGACTTGCAACCCTTTCTCTACTATCTGCCCAACACTTATCAAATTCTTTGTAATGGTAAGGACATAGAGTACCTTATTGAGTAGGTTGATGTTTCCATCAGGTGCTTTGACATTGCCTATTTTCTCCACAGGATGTTTTGTATCATCTCCTGTTTGTACCTCATGCTTATTCCTTGGATCTTCTAAATATGATAGGAGTGCCACATTTCCTGCCACATGATTCGAACAACCTGAATCTATGTAGAAAACATGCTCATCAGATTTACCTTGTGGCATAGCCATGTTCATGATCAATAATGAATCCTCTTTGTTTGAGTCTTCTGTGTAGTTATTGTAGTCTCTCCTTCCTTTGTAGCCTCCTTGATAGTTTGAATGATTGTAGTTGTTGTAGTTGCCATGGTAGTTGTTGAACCTTCCTCTTGAGTAGCCATAACTTCCTCTATTGTATCCTCTGCCTCTTTGATTCCTGGAATTCCTAAAGCAATTTTCAGTTGTATGATTAGTTAATCCACAAATAGAACATGAGTTGGAGTCTTGGGATCTCCCCCTGCCTTGTCTACCTCCTCTTCCTCTACCTCTGCCATGTCTTCCTCTACCTGCATAGTTAGCTTGATATGTACCTGCTTCATCATCCACTTTCTTTGCCTTTCCTTTGTTATCTTTAGACTTGCTTTTATCCGTGTACAAAGCTGAAGATTGATTACCTTTAGAGCTTTCTCCATTTTTGATAAGCTTTGCCTCTTGAGTAAGTAGTTTTCCAATGAGTGTGTTGAAATCAGGTACATGCATGTCCATGCACAAATCCATAGCTGTGGTGAATGCTTCCCACTTGTCATCTGCCTTCAAGCCATTGATGACCTGCCTTACGATTTGCTCTTCATCTATTACCTCTCCAATGCTTCCCAACTGATCCGCTATGTCCTTGAGCTTTGTGACAAAATCAGTCACATTTTGTTTGGGAGCCTTCTTGAGAGTTGTGAAATCCAGCCATAGTTGATGCTTCCTAGCTTTGGTACTTGAAGAAAAGAAAGCTTCAAGTGCATCCCACACTTCCTGAGATGTCTTACAACTTCTAATGTGAGGCAACAAAAAATCTGAGATAGAGTTGAGGAGATAAGACCTTGCAAGTGCATCCTTGGAGCACCATGTGCTCAATCTTTCTTGCTCTTCTTGTGTTGGTTGACTTTTTTTCCTGAAACTTGGCATAACTTCATCTCCAGCCACATAACCATATAAACTTCTACCTTGGAGATAGGCTTCCATTCTTAATGACCAAGCTGAGTAGTTACCTCTGTCTAATTTGTCAATTGATGAAGGAAATCCATCTGCCATGTTGTCCAACCTTGCTCTGATACCACTGTGAAGATATGGATAGGTATGTGCTTGAAGATGAAGAGGTGTTGCAAAATCCTTGATCTACACCAGCCAATTGAACTCCAGGAGTATATGGTGGGCCCTTTTAGCTTGCCAATGGATGTATTAGACACCCCATGTACCTTGGAAGATCACTCTCAAAAAGATAGATCAAAACAGATAAGTTGGAGTTAGCTCAGAGGTGAAAACTTGCTATTCTTGGTTCATACACCTGTCCAGTGTTTTACATAATTCTCTGAGCACAGCAGCAATTAGCTTAATTCCTCTTGGGGAAGTCTAGGTAACTTAAAGAGCTAACTTTCAAGAGTAATCTCATAAAAAATAATGAACCACACACTGAGAATGAGTTTTAACAACTGATGACATCATCCCGATTTTCACGGGCTGCTACAATTTGAGACAAGTGAGCAGAAAAATCAACATAACTCAAAATGTAGAAATTCAATGATTATGAAAATTTGTATTGTTATACTAGAAAGTAAGTTGAATCCAACAAGCTTTAAATCACTGAATTTGGATAAGTAACCACTGAGAAACACCTCTGACAAGATGAGTGAAAAAGTCGGGTACCTGACAGAGAAGTGAAAATGCACAGACACTGTTGACTTCAACTGAACATAACTGAAGATTGCAACATCCAAATGACATGAAAATTTGTGAGCATATAGTAGACTTATAGAGCTAACTTTACCAAGTTAAATCACTGAAATGATGCACCAAGCTCAGAGAAAACATCTCTGCAAGCTGACTGAGAAAACTGAGAGTAATGGCAGTGAGTAGTACACTTCACAAGAACATGGAAAGATGAACTCAAATAATCATGAAAATGAAAGTATATTGCTTGTACAATACAATGACTTACTGATACATATGTGTGCCTTGTAATCACACCTTGATATGGCATAAAGCTCAGCTCTTGGAGGTCTTCACATAGGTCTCTCTAACCACGACTAAAACTGCCATCTATTTATAGTTGAGTTTGGGAGGCTAACTTCCCTCAATCACTCTCCAATCAATCAATGATTGATTTGATTCTCTACCTACCACAAATCACAAATTCGTGGCTCCTCTTTCCATTCTTGATCAAGTGGACTCAACCACTTAAGATTCTCTTACTTTTACATTAAGTAAAATCTTCAAAAGTTACAAGAGGTAGTTCACAAGTGAACTTTACATAGTCTTCATTTTAAGGCTTTTTCTATGACTTTGTGGGACTCAAGCCAATAATTAGGCTTGCAATAGACTTGCTCCAACAAATCCTATGACACATAGGAATACAAGGATAAGAGGATACAGGGTTGAAGTGTGACAACCAAAGTTGCATGGCCATCGCTAAGAATCTTGTTTTCCATGCATGTACCAAGCACATAGAAATTTAGTGTCACTATGTGCCTAAGTTTATTGAGGACATGGTTGTGGAGATAAGCAATTTTCCAACAAAGAAAATGGAGCAGACATCTTCACCAAGGCTCTTGGGAGAGAGAAACTTCATCGACACTTTCCAAAACTTGGCATTGGACTAAGGAGGTAGTTCAACACGACGTGGAAATTGAGGGGGGGGTGTTAGATATACTTAATACTCCACCCTCAAGTGACCACAAATAATCCATGGTGCTCTTAGTTGTAAGGCCCCCATTATGAGGAGAAGCCATTGTGAGAGCCTTGACATTTGTGGAACCCTAACTTGCAAGTTAGATGAGGTCTATGTGTGACTGTTGATGTGTAATAGATGATCTTTGTGAGCCTAGCCATTAGATTAGGTAGGGCATAACCTTCAAGGCCATTGGGTTGCCATTCAAGGTGAAAATAAAGGCCTTGTGGTGATGCTTGATTTCCCCATAGAATCTTGAAGGGGGGACGTGCAGAGGGAAGGCTTGCCCCCTTCTACGGGGTCTAGGGGGCCTATCCCCCTTGAGCTCATAGGGTTGAGATGATAGGACTTTTGGTTGTGGAGATATTGTTGGATTATATATTTTGTGGACTATTTCATATCTTTCGACTATGTTTATCTATACCGACTTCCCTTGTAAAAGCTATATAAACATGACCCATGTTTATCTTTACAGAGCATTGCACACTAATAAGCTCTTCATCTAGAGTCTGTTTAGATCTTTGGGCACAAAGAGCTCTCACGAACAGGCCAATTGCATAAAAACTAAACATGGAGATCGAGTGGAGATAGACATCACAAAGTAGATATATGCACAGGGTCAACTCAAAATGACACATGGGAAAATGTAATAAACAACTAGTAGAAAGAAAACAAATGCCAACTCTTGTTTCTCACAAAGTTACACGGTATGATAGGCAAGATCACCAAAAGAACCTACTCAGCACTGCCATTGAAGAACATGGAAGTACAACATACTCCAAGAGGGGGAAGTACATGATCTACTACTAGGAAGAATATTTTTTCTTTCGTTTCATTGTAAATTATTATATGGTAGTCTTGTCATATTTCAAAATTTCTATTATACATTGTATTTTATGCATTTTGTATTTATAAGAAAAAGGAAAAGAACACAACCCATCTCATTAGAGGTCCAAGGTTTGGAATACAATCTTATTATTTGACAAAAAGTAAGAACACCTTTTCCACCAGGTAATGTGAGAAGGAGCTCACACCATTTTATGACAACCATAATTGGTGCATCATTAAGTCGACCCATGATGATCCATCAACTTCAGGTATGAAATTTCTTATCTCTATAGAATACGTAGCTCTTTTCATCAACATGCCCTTGAGCATCTTGCTCAAGACCCACCTCTTGCAACATAATTCTTCCACTATATTACAAAGCATACATGGATAGGTGTACATTACAAAGTTGTACACAATCCACATATTTTTCATTGCATCCGTACACTTGCACCAATATCCCCCAAAAAATTGGCTATGAGCTTTGAAGTACATAAAGAGGCTTGAAGACCAACGAATAGTTGAGGAGACAAAGAGATACACATGAAATCAACACATTCAAAGATCAAGAGTCACCAATAAATTAAAGTGTTAAACATCAAACCAAAGGGCTCACAAATCTGGACACGATAGAGTACAAGCAAGGATCACCTAAGACCACCCACCCAAAAAATGCAAATAGTCTTGTTGAAAAAAAAAAAACAATCTAGGAGGGGAGTGTTACACAATCTGGTAGCCACATAATTTTTTTTCAAATTTTTCTATGCAAGTTTTGTAATGAGTTGTACCAAACACTCTCAAGAGGAGGTCTATTATATTCATGTCCATTACGATAACAATGAAAATAAAACCAAGGATTCTGAATGTTTACATCCAATTCCCAAATACTAAAGAAGGAAATTGTAGCCCTATTTTGGCGTTACCCCCTTTTTGTATTTGGACCATCCCTCTACCCATCTTATTGACCCCCAAAACATCAATATGTGTATTTGCCCCCACATTGTTTTGTACGTTCACCTTGTATTAAGTCCCACTAGGACCAGTTTTGTCAAGTTCTTCTCAAGGGCGACCATTTTGCCTTGACCCCCTTGTGTACTATTCTCTTTATAGTACATCTCTCTCTTCATGCAAAAGAAAAAAGAAATGTTATTAATACAAATTAGCAAACATCTCTCTACATGAATGTGAAAACCAATTGTATGTAGCAAAAAAAAAAAAACCCCAAAGATTTGTCATACTTTAGAGAGAAATTTGGAGCAATAAAGGTTAAAATCGAAGGATATGTGTTAGGTCAAATGCACACAATATGAATAAATAAGGGGACAAACATAAAGAATGGTATTTAAGGTTATAGATATGGCTTAAACATATAAAACTTACTTAATCGGAAAATAATCAAAATTTCTAAAGATAGACAAACATAGTATGGAAATGTGTTGAGGCTTATAGGTAACTATTAGCTGTTGACTAGAAACTTAACTACGTATGTTAACTAGATACTTTAGTGATGCCTTGTTATCTCTAAAATGGTGGAAGTTGTATCTACAAAGGCTTTTTCACTAGATTAATTTTCAATTGTCACCATATAGAGAAATCAATTCATCTTTATATTTTTTTGTGATCTTGAAGTTTTTGTGGAGGGTTGGAAAATATTTTAATGTATTTTTCCTTAGTGATTTCTTTTACGAACTCTTTTCAAACGGCTATATGTACACACACACACACACACACACATATATATATATATATATATATATATATATATATATATATATATATATATATATATATATATATATATATATTTATAATTTTTTTAATATTCATATAGTTAGTTATTTTTTAATTTATGTGTGCATTTGTATGTACTTATTCTCCACTGATTTCTTTATATATATATATATATATATATATATATATATATATATATATATATATATATATATATATATATATATATATATATAATGTAATCATTTTCTCACAAAGTATCCTCATAATGAACCTAGATAGTCAACCCCAACACAAGCAATAGTTACATATTTGGAACTTGTTCAATGCAACTTTTGAATGCAATCACATGACAAAGATGTGGAGCAGTTGGCTCTATTAGAGTAGACTCAACTTTAGGAAAGCTTAGCAATGCCCTATCTAGGAAGTGCCCTTGTGCTTAGAACCTCAATTGGGTCAATAAGAAAGGAGAGAAGTTTGGAAGAGGAATAGGTGTACCCCCCATCTAGGAAGCCCCTTTTTGTTGCTCTAGATAAGGATTACTTCACCCAAGGGCAAGTGATCTTAGAGATGGAAGCTTTTCTCATGACAAATGCTAAGATGAAGAGAGAGTCTATCCCATATACACACACAAATATATATATATATATATATATATATATATATGTATATATATATATATATGTGTGTGTGTGTTTTTCCACTGTTGTTTGTAAACTTTATCTTTACTTAATTTAATTTTTGTTGTTTCCTTTATTTAATCAGATTTCAAAGTTTTGAAAACAACTTCAAGTCCCCAGGAGTTTGGAGTTCGAACCCCTTATCTGGCCTTGAATTGACCAAATGCATCATGATCAACCATCGCTTTTGCGCAGGTCCTTTACTAGAAACCCAGAGTCACGGCTGTACAAGACGCACTGCATTGCCTCTCGGACACGGATCACAACAGCCTCCTGACATGTAAGTAAGATGCTCCGGATATTGGGCCGGAGAGAGAGTGTGTGTGTGTGACACTGTGTGTATGAGAGTCTGAGAGAGAGCGGGGGAAACAGAGAGTATTCTGTGTGTGCCACTGGACTCATGAAGCTGAAAGTTGTCATGCAGCCTCCGGGGTCCAGAGGGTCAGGCCATATAGTGTGTGAGAGCTATGATGGAAAGCAAATTTTTCTTGCGCACTGTAACGTGTGTGCTTGTCAGAGAGAGAGAGAGATTGCTGTGCGCTTCCTTAGATGCAGCAGAACGTTGTTTGGCAGATCATCCGGGCCAATCGTGCGATTAAGAGCGACGATGGAGGAGCCCGTATCGCAAAATATGAATGATACGTGGATAACACTTGTGTGTGCCTGTGTGTTTAGATTTGCCTGCATGATCGATCAATTCGCAGATATCCATTTACTCATTTGGCCTGCATCTGCCTGTAGGCCGAGCTTTAATGTGCACGCACTTGTGCCGATGTGGAGGTCAATTGAGGAGGAGGAGGTGCAAGAATTGCAGACGAACGGATGTTTCTGAGAAGACTGGGAGGGATGGATACATACGGAGTGCCCCCTTCATGCCCTAATCAAAACGAACTGTAAGTACATGGAACACAGGTAGCTCTACATTTCTGACAGGCTTTCGAACCATCGCTCGTTGCAGCTCTCTCCCTGTTGGTCGCTCGTCTCCTGTACAATAGGGATGCAGACCTGAGGCTAATAGAAGTGATTATCAGAGTGGGAGATCAAAACGTTTAGGAGTGTGTGCAGCTTCAAGGCCTTATGAAACTTAGGTTTAAGTACGAGGAGCTTTCACGGCCCCGTATACTCGTAAGGCTATCCATCTATGGCGCATTCCAGCCCTTCTTTTCTGCATCCGTCGTCTTTCGTTGCGCAGAAAAGTACTCAGAGCGAAAAGCTACAGGATCTTCTACCTCCGCGCAAGAGGATCCTTGCTGGTCTGAAGCATGTCAATGCATCCATTGCCCCCACTTCGTCCACGGTATCTCCACCTTCATCACCGTCTTTCCAAATAGAAATGCATATTGATGATGCAGACATCTCTTCTGTTCCTCCTCACAGCTTATTATTACGAAGCTCTACTGAAAAATGTCTTTCGTGTGGGGATTACAACATTCTTCTGCATCGTGTTCCATCCCTTGCTGGCAGCGTTAGCTACCATTGCACCTCTTGTGTTCTAGCAATCAATAAGCATATGTACTGTGTATTGTGTTATCAGGTTTTGGGAGAAGAATCCCACTCCTTGACTTCATCGTTTTCCTCGTCATCGCAGTCAGAGCTCGTCACTTGTCGCAGATGTAAGCGCCTTACACATCTCTCTTGTATTTTTAAGCTGTGGTCTCCTCCTCTGGATGGGGCAAACCTCACTCTTTGCAGGGACTGTTATACAAGAAACAACGGCCAGTGTAGAGTACCTCCAATCAAGAAGTTGAAAACGAAACAAACTGAGAAGTTCTTAGATGCTTTTCTTCCTACTGACACGATCAGATTTCCTTTGCTGGATGCCAAAGCACTTGCTGCTGCTCGCATTGTGGCCATCATTGCAAAGAGGGGAGCTTTGGAAGCGAAGAAGAGAGCAGAAGCACTGGCCAAAACTGCAGCCTGCGCAGCTGCACATGCAAAGACTATCCTTGAGAATGTGTACAAACAAGTCCAAAAGGATGTGAATCATCACGGACACTCTGATGCTACTCCAAATGTGGTAAAGTATGAAGGGAGTACTGCTGCACAGAAGGTCCACAAGAGTTTGAAAAAGAGGGCTCTTTCTGCAATTGTTGCATCAGAAAGATTGTCAATGCGAGGTCCCAACGCACTACGTTCTGTTTCTTCTGCAGCATCTCTGGGCATCAAGCAAATACAAGCTAATACTTATGCCAATTTTGCAGATCATATTTTGTCTGATGGTGCATCAAAAGCTAGGTCGACAATCAGAAGAAAAAGATCTCTATCTGCAATCGTGTCAGAGCATTCCTCTAAAAGACGAAACACGATGATGATTGTGGATCCAGATTCACGCAAAAGGAAAGTAAAGTGCTCAAACCCACCGACAAAGGGCAGGTTGGGCGCCATTGTCTCGCATGTCCTTGCGTCAAACAGGTTGCAAAAGGGTCTAGGGAAAGGTCCGTTCTTTAGAGCAGGTAGATCTGGTGCAGAAATTAGTATAAATGCAAGAAATGAACCCAACAATAATTCATGGGACATGGATGTAATGAGCAGGAACTGTGACCGTGTAGCAAATGAATCTCTGTGCATTTCAAAAGACGCTGTTGGTGCCATGTATGTTCTATCTGATTCATTGTGAAAGATAGAACTCATCGTGTTGAGATTTTGATCGATTTCCTGCTGATGTGTTTGTTAAAGAAACACTTTTTTCTCTATGCTTGTTATTTGGGCTCACTCCGGATTCTTTACTTAAACGCAAACAGATGTGTGTGTGTGTGTGTGTGTGAGAGAGAGAGAGAGAGAGAGAGAGAGAGAGAGAGAGAGAGAGAGAGAGAGAGAGAGAGAGAGAGAGAGAGAGAGAGAGAGAGAGAGAGAGAGAGAGAGAGAGAGAGAGAGAGAGAGAGAGAGAGAGAGAGAGAGAGAGAGAGAGAGAGAGAGAGAGAGAGAGAGAGAGAGAGAGAGAGAGAGAGAGAGAGAGAGAGAGAGAGAGAGAGAGAGAGAGAGAGAGAGAGAGAGAGAGAGAGAGAGAGAGAGAGAGAGAGAGAGAGAGAGAGAGAGAGAGAGAGAGAGAGAGAGAGAGAGAGAGAGAGAGAGAGAGAGAGAGAGAGAGAGAGAGAGAGAGAGAGAGAGAGAGAGAGAGAGAGAGGCCAGAAACCTATTAATGGAATCAATATGAATCAGTGTGATGTTGTTGTATCATATTATTCATTATTCAGGGATAAAATATTATTTTGATTCCAAAAATGACTATGTCGGTAAATTTTTCTGATTAATTTGGTTTACATCCATGCAAGAATATTTCTGGACATCGCTTGTAAGAGCTTTGCATCCGTGTTTCAAATTTATCCGTTACATTGAATATGATCGAGCTCTGAGGCTAGTGATGAAAGAAGTCAAAATTGTTCTTAAAAGCCTGCTGATAGAGCACTCTTCTCAACCCAACTTGTCTGAGGTTTTTCAATTCTTTCCTGAACAACTGTAATGTACTAACGCAGATGAGTAAAGTGGATTTGCGTCGTCCTGGAGTGTTCTTCATTCAGGCTTCTAGGACTTGCGGCAGCAAAACATGGAAGTTCTGACAATGCTTAAGCAGAACAGATGACACCAGAAGGGCAAGAATAGATGCACAGAGTATACGCACTGTTATTCAGTGTAATGTGCCTCACCTTCAACTATTCAGGCTTGTTCATATTCAGTGATCTATGGTAATAACCGGATATTCGATGCAAATTGTAAATTGTTTAATGTAAATTGTAAATCCATAGCAGAAATTGTAAATTGTAAATTGTTTAATGTAAATTGTAAATTGTAAATTGTTTAATGCAAATTTGATTGTTTAATGTAAATTGTAAATCCATAGCAGATATTCGGTTAATGTGCCAGAGACTTAATGTGCCATAGCAGATATTCGGTTTGTGAAAGTAGCGCCAAGTACGACTTACTATGAAGTCGCTTAACAAATGTAACGACTCACAGATATCCGATGTAAAATGCAACAGATCTAATCATTCCGCCTGCTCATTCTATACAATAATTTAAGGGGATAGCACAGATATTCGGTCTGATGTGCAGCAGGTTTCGTTATTTAGCCTTGTTTACATGCAACTGCTAATGGTGATTATAACTGCTGTAAGAAGTGGCTGCATGAAGCTTGACTTATTGTCCGTGTGCGTTAGTGTGGGTGGTTGGGCCTTTCACCTCTTGAGGTAGGGCGAGGGCTCAACCCCCCCTATGGCAGGATATGTGTCGGCATAAGGCCAGTGTAATACCTTCGGGCAGTATTAAACTAGATGCCTTTAGGGATACTAGGGTCTCGTGGCACTACGACGAATACGGGTGCATAGCAACGGTTAAGGCGACACAATTTCATCGCTATAAAATTACAAAAAGTGTCGCAAGAGGCAACGAGTGTGAATTGTTGATTAAACGATGAGCTAAACGATGTTTTTTTCGACATGTGGCGCGACGAGATGTGCGACGTTCTCATTGAGCGTCGCTAAAGCGACGGTTTAAAAAAGCGTCGATTTAAAAAAGAGTCACATAAGTGATGTTTTTTTGCATCGCATAGGCGACACTAATAACGTCGCTTATGCGATGCCAATTCTAGTGCTTTTTACGACACCTTACCATCGTTTACATGACAGTCTGTTGACGAAAAAAATTAAAACGTTGGAGGTTCTTCAATCGGCATGTTCACTCATCTAATCGAAGAGCTCTCCAACCTTCGCAATTGTGCTACGCTTACGAGCTGAAACAAGTATATGCAAAATTGTTGTTTTGCCTAATCTCTATCTTATTGTCTCTCTCTGTCTCTGTTTCTCTCTTTCTACCTCTTTATCTTCTTGAATTCTCTCTCTCTCTCTTTATTGCCAAGAAGCTAACCAAGTAAAAAGTATGGCTAACTATTATAAGTACAATTTCCATTCTTTGTATATCATTTGAATTGTGTTCTTTTCATTAGTTAGCGTACTCACACTTATTGATATGCACATATACACTTATACATGATGAAGATTCACGTTCACACATATACACATGCACATACACACATATATACACACATACATGTGCACATGCACTTACACATACACACACATGCATATGCACAAACATTTCTACAACCACATAAAAAGACTTGCATGCATGCATTATTGCATATATATATATATACACATACACACATTAACATATACTTAAAAAAATGTATATGCACATCCACATGCATGCACATTCACATGCATGCACATTCACATGCATGCACATCGATGCAAATGGAAATGCATCCACATGTGCATGCATGTTTCATACATATACACATGCATATACATACATTTGTATATGTTTATACACACATATATATATGCACATATGTATATATACACACACATACACATATATACACATATATATGCACATATGTACACACACATATACACATGTACACACATGCACATACATACATATACACATATACATGCACATACACACATACACTTACACATATACAAGCACATACATATACACACATACACATGCACATGCACATACTCATATACACACATACACTTACACATGCACATGCACATACATACATATACACACACATGCACATGCACATACACATACATACACATACACTTACACATGCACATGCACATACATGCATATACACATATACATATGTACATACATTCATATACACACATATTACACACATACGTGCACATACATACATACACACATATTACACACATACATACATACACACATATTACACACATATACATGCACATACGGACACACATATGAATGAATTATATAATTAAATTACTAAAACACATGCTTAATATAAACAATAATAACAATCAATAGAACAAAACTTTTCATTACTTAATATCATACACACAATTCAAAACATAACTAAAATGAACAATATATATATATATATATATATATATATATATATATATATATATATATATATATATATATATATATATATATATATATGTATGTATGTATGTATGTATGTATGTATGTATATACATATATATATATATATATATATATATATATATATATATATATATATGTGTGTGTCAATATAAATACATATAATCCAATGTTAGAATCAAGAATCTTAATCGTCATCATCATGATCATCATCATCATCATCAGCATCATGATCATGATCATCCTCATCCTCATCATCATGATTACCCTGTGACGATCGAGATCGCTCCTCTTGTGTCTATCTCTCCATCTCATCCATATCTACCTCTCCATAATGCTTCTGTATTACATATAACAAACATAAATAAGTAAAACAATTAAAACATCCATAAAAATAAAATAATTATATAAAATTTAATACTACTCACAAAGGCATCCAGATGATCTTGCATATACTCGCTCAAAAACCGATATCCGAAATGTGTAGCATACTCGATCTCATGTTTCATAGGATATCGATCATAATCCTTTCACTGCATTGAAACAAATAAAAAAGATTAGTTTCTTGCATTTTAACTAAAATAAAAAAATATACTTACAATAACACATATACTTATAAATGTAGCTACAAAACCATGGTGGTCCATATGGCCTAAGTGCGATGTGTGGCGTGACTCAACTCTCTTCTTTGCAGCAGTTTGTTTATTTAAGAAACAAAAAATACATAAGTTAAATGTAAAAAATTAGTAAAATATATAAAAATATAAACTATTAATTTGTATACCTTCTGTTGAGGAAATGACTCTTGAAGACGTAGCTGTCTACGAAAAAACTGTCATGTCTTAGGTGGTATGTTAAGTCGCCTCTTATTTTTTTCCACCATATAATATCTCCTGTTAATTTAATCTCAAATAGAAAAAAAGAATCAGAATACATACACATATATACACACATACACATACACATACCCACATACACATATACGTGCAAACATACACATACATATATGCATACATATACACATATACATACATATAACATAAATACACATATATACATCCACATATATACGTACACACACATGCATGCATATACACTCATTCATACATAATACATGCATTTATCCCACAATAATATGTATTTGTGTATATGTGAATATGTGTGTTGGAACTCAAGGTCAAGCACAAGCATGGAAGCACATCAGAAAGGTGGACACACACAAGAAGAAGGAGCAAGTAGGGAGCTCCAAGAAGTACATGTCAAATTTTTAGAAGAATCCCCTACAAAAATAGTGATTTCCATCACTAAAAACCATTGTAAATACCATTTTCTATTTTTGTAACTCCATTTTGTTCAAGCCGAGGAGTCCTCAAGCTTGAGGAGTATTAGAAGTATCATCCTACCAATTTTCATAATTTTTAGACTTCATTTGGGCCCTCAAATAAGCCCTGGAACCTAATTTTTAACTAAGCCGGACACTAGGTCTGGACAGGGCCAAAACTAGTCCAAAAACTATAAAAAGAGCTAGAGAGCTCATTTTTGAGGTTAGCTTGTTAGAGAATAGAGCTTTTGTAAGAGAACACATTTGCAATCGAAGCTTTCCATTGTTCCTCTCTTTGATCTTACCTTGTGTGCATGTGTGTGTATGTGTGTGCATGTTTGTGTGCTTTCACTCACGCACTTGTGCCTTCACTTGCTTGTGGTCTTCATACCAGTCCTCACGTCTCCGCGGATTGACAAGTAAAGGAGGTGGTGCTTACGCTTGAGCTACACCAAATTTTGGCGCCATTGCCGGCAAGAGAGCTTTGAGGACGAGCGTTGTGATGGTAAGATCGTAGATTTGCGACATTGGAAGGTAAAAAAACTATCATTTTTGTTCATTTTCTGATTTTTCTTCTTCATCTTCATCATCATCACCATCTCCATCTTCTTCCATCTTCTTCTTCACAGAAATTTCTTGTTTTTTAGTGCATTTTCACCATTTTCATACCATTTTTCATGCATTATTGTGCAAGAAGAAGTTAGGAAGTGCAAGAGAGAGCAGGCGCTTGTGTTTTTTCATGATTTTCTACACATCCGGAGCTCGCCATTGCTCGACGCTTAGAAATTTGAATTTCTTGCCAAAAAACACGATTCTGTGAAGAAAATCGCGATTCTGTGAAGAAAATCGCGATTCTGTGAAAAATTCAATTTTATTTGAAAATCACGATTTTCTATTTCCCGCCTAAAAATTTGCTGAAAGAAACACGATTCTGTGGTCATTCTCAGAATCGCGATTCTCTAAAAACACGATTCTCTAAAAGCACGATTCTTTAAAAACACGATTCTCTGTTGGCAATCGCGATTCTCAAAAACATGATTCTCTGCTGACAATCATGATTCTCAAAAACACGATTCTCTGTCGGCAATCGTGATTCTCTAAAAACAATATTCTTTGTTGGTAATCGTGATTCTCTAAAAAAACGATTCTCAAAAAACACGATTCTCTAAAAACAAGATTCTCTAAAAACACGATTATCTAAAAACACGATTCTCTAAAAACACGATTCTCTGTTGGCGATCGCGATTCTCTAATTTCACAGCATCGCGATTCTCTAATTTCATAGCATCGTGATTCTCTGATTTCATAGCATTGCAATTCTCTTGAGATTCACAACATCACGATTCTCTTGAGATTCACAGCATCGCGATTCTCTTGAGATTCACAGCATCGCGATTCTCTTGAGATTCACAACATCGCGATTCTCTTGAAGTTCACAAAATCGCGATTCTCTTGGTTTCACAGGATCGCGATTCGCTTGGTTTCATAGCATCGTGATTCTCTGATTTCATAACATCGCGATTCTCTTGAGATTCACAGCATCGCGATTCTCTTGATTTCACAAAATCGCGATTCTCACAAAAAATCGTGATTTTTCTATAAACGCCTGTTTCCCTGTTTTGACCCCTAAGAGCCTGATTTGACATAACTTTTTCATCAAAAGTCCATTTTTTGAGCTCTATAGCTCGTTGGAAAGCTCGTTTCGAATCCTACATGACCTCAATTGTTTTTTATAAGAATAATGCGTTGATTTTCAGATAGACTAATTTGAAGTTGACCCTCAGGTGGGACTAGGGAACTAAGAGGACTCCAAAGGATTTTGAACCATACCAAGGGGAAATTTTGGACCCTTAACCAAAGCTTATGAACCTGAGATCTGGTAGACACCTAGGCAAGGATAGACAAAGCATTAGATCTTTTCAGTCTAGTGTCAACCATACAACTGAGTCTTGGGCACAACAACTAAGTGGTTGTCCTTACGTACTAAACTCTGACACAAGTGACTCAGAAATGTCTTTTAGCATGGGGAAACTTGCAGGTGGCTCAAGAACTACCCATCTACAAACACCAGAAGGTCCCTATAAGACATAATTGGAATATATTAGGACCAACCGATTAGGTGCTCGCATCTATGAGGATGGCCTGAGGCGATCAGTGATCCAACTCAAAAATCCAGATCAACCCTTTGGACTTGAACACCCGGTGGTCAAGTTCGAAGAGGGTTCTTACATTGATAAGGAAGGAACCATGTATGTGGTCACCAACCTACCAGATAGGACTGATGAGTTTGGAAATGTCATTCATGAGAATGAGATAGGATACCTAGAACAAGGAAATCTAGGACAAGGACCCCAGACTCCTAGAGGTAAGTCAGTTCTGACCAGAGTGATCACTCCAGACTGGATCCCTCAAGACAACAAAAGCATAGAACTATTCTTGAATAGAGAAACAAAGGAAGCCTTTTGGAGATTCAAGCCAGATCAACCTAGCCAATCGAGCATAGTCATCATCTACGAGTTCAAGGATCCAAAGATCCCAGGCAAAGTTGTCTACCTGGATAACACATCAGAGAAAATATTCTTGGTAACAGAACATGATAGACATGCATATACTTGGAAGAGTGAATTGATTTTCCCTCCACCAAGATCTAATGTTTCCCATGGCCTCCAAGGAGTAGGATCATCCCAAGCTCATGAAGCCCAGAGAGAAAGATATAGAGAGAGACCTGAGGTAAGTTTTGCACACCCTGTGGTCAGGAATAGATCAGAAGTTGAAAATGAAAGACCTGAAAGAGAGAGACATCAAGCACATAGGCAACAAAGAGATGAACAGGATTTTCCATTGCCTAGACCCCGAGAGCACACAAGAACCCTTAGACCCACTCAAGTGATCAAGGCAATGAAAAATTATTTTGATGGGATAGGAGATCCTTATGATCATGTGGCCGAGTTCAAACAAGTGTTAAGAGCTGAACAGGTTGAGGATTTGTTCACTCAGTACGAGGCATTTGGTTTGAATCTTAAGGGAACTGCTTTAGCTTGGTTTCAACCACTGAGTAGTCGCAACTATCGCGATATAGGTCAACTTCTCGACGAATTCATTGTAGAATTTTCCAAGAGTGGTATCAGGCATAACACATCATCCCTGATCCATAGCTTCAAGTAGACACCCCAAGAAACAGTGTGACTAGCAGGTAGAAGATTCAGACAGTATTTAGAGAGATGCCCTGCTCCTGAGTTACCCACACCAGCCAAACAAGTGGCTTTGTTCTTAGATGGATTATTGAGCACAAAGTTGAGATCATATGTGTACTTGAAAGAGCCCAGATCCATAGAAGAGTGTGTGCAGATGTGCATTGACATAGAAGATAACTTGGGTGAGGAGTTAGGATTTTCCAAACTCTATAAGGATTCTGATAGTTCTACTAGTCATACTTCGAAAATCTCCACAGAAATAGATGAGATAGTTGAGCAAGTTGCCAAGAAGCTGGGAGTCCAAAATAGACAAACACAAAGAGTCACCTCATTGAACCAATGCTATACCTGCGAAGGGGACCACATGACTAATGTATGCCCAATGCAAAACCAAAATAATAGAGAAAGGAATTCTCCATATTGCACTATTGAGAGAAAATACATGAACCACACAGCTCAAGATTGTCCCTACAATAGGCAGGCTGTTAGACAAACTTATCAGCAACCTTATCAACAAGGTAGGTATCAAAACCAATACCAACAACCATATTATCGACTACAACAGCAATATCAGGCACAATATAGGCCACAACCAGTCTTGGGAAACCAACCACTAGCTCTTGCCAATGTGATTCCAGTCAAGTATGCAGTGGCAGAAGAAAACCTTAATAGAGCATTGGTGCCACTGACCCCACTGATCTCAGAGAATGACTCTCATGCTCATAGTTCAGACTACTCCCATGAAGGTAGTCCACATGCTTATTACACAGAGTCACCTGAACATAGTGAGAGTTACCCGTATCAATATGAGGCACCACCTATGGAACAAAATTGGGAGCCTGAATATTCCAATGTCATGTACACAAATGCTAACCCTAAGCCCCAATTGAGACAAGTAAGACCACAAGCCCCTAGAGGACCATGTTTCAGATGTCAGGGTGACCATTTCCTTCGTGATTGTCCCCACCCACCATCTCCGAGTCAAGGACAAACTATCACAATACAAGCTTTTTGTCCTGAATGTGGCAAAGACCATCTTCCCACATATTGTCCAAGAAACCCCTCCAATGCACCCAAGATCACACCCATTAATGTGGTAGGCTTAGTGGCGGATTCAAGTTCAAGTAGTAGTAATGTGGCTCCTGTACAGGCAGTTACTAGTGCACAAACATTATAACAAGGTAAACCTGCAGAACAATCGGAGTCGAGTGAATCAGGAGAGCCTAGTAAGAGGAAAACAAGAACATGGAAAGATATCAGAGAGAAGGCCAATCGCAAGTGGAATAAAAATTTATTAGAACTAGAAGAAAGCTTGAAAGATGCAAAAACAAAAATAGAAGACATTGCATCTCAAAGCCCCTCGCATGCCGAAACTCCATCCACTCCATCTCAAACCCCACCATCCATTGTAAACAGACCGCAACCAGGGTCTGTTCTCGCAGATCCAACCCCAGAAGGTTTGGACATGATGTTCAAGGCCTACCAGGCTCGACTTAAAGAAGGGCCAACAACTGCAAATCTAGACAAGAGTTACCCTAGAGCGGATTTAGAGATTGAACGGATGAGGATGTGCATGAAAATGGTAGAACAACCTCAAGCTATACTCGAGACTAGTCAAAAGTTCAATTAGACAAACTCTGTCAAACCGGATTTGCATTTGCAGGGCTTACTAGAAAGATTAGAGCAGTTGGTAAACAAACCACAAGTTTCTTTACCTCCAGAGGCTCAACCAGTTATTGAAAGAGGAAGCTCACCACCAATGGGAGATTATGTTCCTAATTCCATGGATACTGGAATACCTCCTTCAATTCAACAGTACTCTCAAGAGTTCTTGCGGGAAATACAAGAAGAGAAATGGACCAAGGAGAAGGGTAATTCCCCTCCTATTCGTGAGATTGATGATCTTCATGATCAATTTCCCCAAGACATTCCATCTATTTATGGAGATGAAGTAGAACAAGAAGAAGACAAAAGATTAGATTTTGAATCTAATACCTTAGAAGAACTACCTCAATTTCCAGGCCCATGGGAATCTGAATCTCTTTAGATCAGAGCTCCCACAATACTGGTCAGACATGAAGACTCAGTGATCCCAAGGAACACTGATGTCATGAAGAACACTAAGGTTCAATGTCATCTCATTGTAGAAGAGCTTCTCAAAGCAAAACCTGAACTATGGAATCATGTGAAGGATCAAGTTCCCAGAACTTGATTCCAATATGCAAAAAGCAAGCTCTAAACAGAAAGTTCTAGAGATACCTCTAGACAAAATAGGGGACATGGGTGAGGGTGAAGAAGGTAATACTTATCTTCCAATCATCTACCAAGGTTACACAACCAAAGCAATCATAGATTCAGGTGCTAGTGTTGCTATTGCGACCACCTCCTTGTGGAAGCAATGGGGACAACCCACATTAAGACCAACTAGAATGAAGCTTCAAATGGCTGACGGTCATTTTGAAAGACCTCTAGGATTGCTAGAAGGGATAACTCTAACCACTTGTGTAGAGTTTGAGCACACATTTGCTATATGTGACTTTGAGAAAAATAATGTTTATGAGATGATCCTAGGAAGACCCTTCTTACGACAATTGCAAATAGTACACGATTGGGGAACCAACTCCTTGTACTTACAACACTTAGGGATCACCACCAAGGTCAATTTGAAGGATTACTCCTTCAGAGATGTACCACCCCTACAGTGGAATCTAATCCACAAAGCGAAAGAAGATTCCATCTCTGTGCATTCTGAAAGTTCACTTGATCCATCATGGCTGCATGAAGATACTCATTTGTGGATGTGCAAGGTCGCGAAGGAAGAGGAAAAATGCTTAAAGGCAAGAGAAGAAGGAACTTCTCCAGGAGATAGACCAATTAAGGACCCAGCCTATACACCGATGATCTTTCTAGATGAGGAATTTGAGCCTCATGGCTTGCCAAAAATCTTGGCCACCATGGACATTGCTGTCAATGAAGAACAATGGACACCTCATTGTGATGAGGAGGGTTATGGTATCTCAATGTTCATGTGTCAACCCTTGCTAGAAGAATGTGACCCTAGTGATGTCATAGAAGAAGAAGAGAATGACGATGATATAGAGTCCATTGTGATGGATAGTTGCTTTAACTCAGAGTAGCACTATCTAGAAGATATATGAGTGTTCACCCAGAAAGAAGAAGAGCCTCTCACAAGTATTAAAACGGTAAATTCAAAGGATGGAAGTGAGAGCAGTCAAAAGGAAAAGAAAAGAAAAGCAGTGAAACAAGAAGAGGAGGAATCATTGTTTGAAGTACCAGAAAACTTCAAGAAATATGAAATTGATGACCACAAAATTTTGGTACAAATGCCTAAGAGAGAGGCCATCGTAGGAGAATCATATAATAATAAAGAAAAGACCAAGAAAATTGTAGTGACCATTGAAGAGAACGAAGAGGGATGCACATATATAGGAGATGATCTAAGTGCAAGAGAAGAAATGGAGCTCGTAGCTCTATTAAGGGAATATAGGGATGTGTTTGCATGGCACTATAGAGACTTGAAAGGGGTAGATCCAAGAATTTGCTCTCATACTATCCCCATGACTACTGATGCCAAGCCCACCAAACAGAAGCCCTACACATATAATGATACATATGTTTCAAAAATAAAAGAAGAAATTGATAGGCTGATTGAAGCTGGATTCATCTATGAGATTGAGCATACTGAATGGGTGTCCCCCATTGTAGTGGTTTCCAAGAAGAACGGGAAGTTGCGAGTGTGTATTAACCTTGAAAAAGTTAATGCTTCTACAATCAGAGATAGCTATCCGCTTCCAATCACGGAATACCTATTGGAGTGTGTTGCAGGCAAGGAAGTTTATAGCTTCCTTGATGGATTTTCAAGTTACAATCAAGTAGCCATTGCCCCAGAAGATCAACACAAAACAGCTTTTGCCACATGCTGGGGAATCTTTGCATTTCGTGTGATGCCATTTGGGCTCACAAATGCACCTGCCACATTCCAAAGGCTCATGTGTCATGTTTTCAAAGAGTTCTTGCGGAAGAGCTTAGAAGTATATGTGGATGATTTATGTGCTCATTCCCAAGAAAAAACATTTCACATCCCTGAGCTCAGACAAATCTTCAACAAGTGTAGAGAATATCGAGTGTGTCTGAACCCAAAAAAGTGTGTGTTCATGGTGCGTCAAGGTAAAAGTTTAGGTCATATTGTTTCTAAGAATGGAATCTCAACAGATGAAGATAAGGTACGAGCCATAGCGGAGTTGCCAAGGCCAAGGAATGTTGGAGATAGACGTCTGCGGAAGCACGCGAACAACACAAGGAAGAAGAAGAAGCTTGGAGTACAAACACACAATACTGAATGTATTACTAGATAATGTACAAAGATAAGTATCCCATTAGGGCAATAGGCGTATATACAAGCCGGGGGAAAAAAACCTCCTAAAGAGGGAAAAAAGTTCCCCGACAGTCCTAGTGTGTTCACACACATCACTACCTAAATATATCAACAAATCCCCCTTGGGAGTGATGCGGTGAACAAGGAGCTGGCACTCATGTATAAGGAAGTGCCAAGCTATGTGGAAATCACTCCACAAAAGGAAGTAAGCCCAAAGCTTTGCGGAAAGCTTCAAACTTCTCCCTAGGCAGAGCCTTCGTGAAAAGTTCTGCAATGTTCTCTTGCGTGGGCACATATGCCAAGCTGATCTCCCTAGCAGAGAACCTCTTCCTGACATAGTGATAATGCACCTCAATGTGCTTAGTGCGAGCATGGAACACAGAGTTCCTCGCAACTGCCAATGCGCTCTGATTGTTAGTGAAGATGGTGGTGGCAGAAGACTGGCCAACACCCAAATCAGCCATAAGGCGTCTGAGCCACACACACTCAACAGTCGCTGTGAAAGCTTCCCTATACTCAGCCTCACAACTAGAAGTGGCCATAGTAGGCTGCTTCTTGCTCAACCAAGATATACATGAGCTACCAAGCATGAAGCAAAAACCATTGGTGGACACACGAGTGTCATAGCAACCAACCCAATCTGAGTAAAAGAAAAATCATGCAAATCTGGCGGTAGTGATCCCCCCTTGGGATAAAACAACCCAAGTAGCCGAGTACCACTCAAGTAGCGAAAGATGTGCTTAACCGCCTTCCAATGCGTGACTCCTGGGCAATGCATAAACTTGCTCATCTCTGAGACAACAAACTGAATATCTGGCCGAGTAATGCATAAGTAAATCAAGCATCCAACAGCCTACTGATAGAGAACAACATCAAATGCATCTCCAGCATCATGAAGACTCAATCGTAAACGTGTCTCCATAGGAGTGGCAATAGGCTTACAGTCTTCAAGGCCAAAACGCTACAATAATGTGTCAATATATTTCGTTTGACAAAAAGCCATTCCACCATCAACTTGCATAAATTGAATGCCCAAATAGTGATGCAAATGCCCCAAATCAGACATCTCAAATGAGGCATGCAAATTAGCCTTGAAATCAGCAATATGCTTCTCAATAGGACCAGTGAGCAGCATGTCGTCAACATAGACAACAATGATCAGAAGCACATCATTAGCACGCTTAACATATAAGGTGCTTTCAGTTGGACTGTTCTCAAAACCATGTGCAACCAGATAGGCATGTATCTTCTCATACCAAGCACGTGGTGCTTGCTTTAAACCATATAATGCCTTCTTTAACCTGCACACCTGGTTTTCATGCCGTTTTTGCACAAAGCCACGGGGTTGAAAAACATACACTTCTTCATGCAAGTCACCATTCAGAAATGCTGTTTTAATGTCCAACTGATGTACATTCAAACCATGATGGGCTGCAAGTGCACAAATACTTCGAACAGTAGTCATACGGCATGTAGGTGCAAAGGTCTCATCAAAATGAATGCCTCTTTCCTGCGCATAACCCTTTGCAACAAGCCTAGCCTTATACCTGTCAATTGTACCATCAGGTTTATGCTTCAGCTTATATACCCACTTAGTGCCAATGGCCTTCTTGCCAGGTGGCAAGTCACATAAAGACCATGTACCATTCTTCATTATAGCATCATATTCAGATTGCATAGCAGCCATCCAATTTTCTGAATTCTGTGCTTCATCAAAAGAAACAGGCTCATTCTCATCACAAAGACTAGACACAACCATAGCATAGCAATCTGATGCAAAGGAGGCACTATGAGAGCCAGAACGAGTACGATATGACAAAGGTGCATCTAATTTGGTGTCACGCAAAGTCTACACCAGCCATTTTGGCATAGTTTTTGCCTGCTCAATAGCAGCTCTCTCATCAACAAGTGCATCATGTAAATCTACATCAGAAATGGAATGATCTGCATCATCATATGAAACTTGCAAAGGCTGAGAAGTTTCCTCATTAGGACAAGCACTAGACTGTCCACCTATAAAAAGAGGCATCAAAGTATCATACATGTCTTTAGAGCTAACAAATGTCTCCTTAGTACATGAAAGCAATGGCTGAATCACATCTTCCACAAAGACAACATCACGGCTAACCAGAATGCGTTTAGTCTGTGGATGATACAGACGATAGCCTTTACTTTCAGAATTGTACCCAACAAAAATACATTTTACTGCCTTATCATCCAATTTTCTGTGGTGTTGTTCAAGCACTAGTGCATATGCCAAACAACCAAAAACACGCAGATTAGCAACAGATGGCTTGCGGTCATGCCAAGCCTCATATGGCGTGATAGACTGCAGTGCTTTAGTGGGACACCTGTTTAGTACATATGCTGCACACATGACAGCCTCAAGCCAAAAGCTATGAGGTAAAGCTTGACTCTTGACCATACACCTCGCCATCTCCATGAGAGACCTATTCTTCCGTTCAGCAACTCCATTCTCTTGAGGTGTATATGGCACTGTACACTGGTGTTTTATCCCACGTTCAGCCAGAAATGCATTAAAATCAGAAGACATATATTCCCCCCCTCGATCAAAACGGAGGGTGCCCATTTTACATGCTGACAGATTTTCAGCCAAAACCAAAAACTGTTTAAAGCACATGAACAGTTCAGACTTTGCTTTGAGTGGATATACCCATGCAGAAACTGATAACAGGCTCTTTTTGATCCCTGGCACAAATAAAGCATCTGACAAAGTGAAAGAACTACCATCCGCAGTAGTCAAAATGATCTTACCAACTCCCATCACAGGATAAGAGGAGTTGTTGGTGCATGTAACAGTATTCCCTGTAGGGGCAAGCTCGAGTGAAGAGAAGAAACTGCGCTATGAGGTAATATATTTGGTCGCCCCAATGTCAAAATACCAAACATCTGAGTCTACTGCAGACATGCACTGCTCATGAGAAGATGGGTCAAAATTGCAAACAATAGTAAACGCCCATTCTTCTTCCTGCACAAGATTAGCAGACTCTATTTTTGGTGTAGAGGCCTCTGCAACAACCATTCCAACCTCTTTCTTCTTTGCCTCTTTAGCAGCCAGTTTTGGATAGTTCTTTATGATGTGATCATTCCGTTTACAGTACTTACAAAACAATTTCTTCTTTTCTGATTTCTTCTCATCTTTATCTTCCTTCTTCGAATATGCAAAATTAGCAGATTTCTGCTTACTAGTTGAAGAGCTCCATTTTCCTTTGCCCTTCTGACTAGCCAGGAAAGCTTGATCTGCAACACGCATAATGGACCTGTTTTGCCTAGACTGATCTTCCTGCAACAGAACAGAGACTAACTCCTCAAATGATAGGGCATTCAGACAGCCTTTCATCATCAACCGAAGAGTAGAAGCAAAACTCTGATATGAGTCAGGAAGACCATTCAGAACGGAAGATGGTGGTTCTCCCAACTGGAATATTCATTTGGGATGCTTTAAAGCTTTTTAGGTAGCTCTTATAGTCTAATCTAAGCTTACACAGTTTCATTTTAAGTATCAATACAGGTGTAGAGAGAAGTTCAGAACAATGAGCATATATCATCGCTTGTGGATCTAGTGGAGGGCAGCCATCTTCCATTGTTGCATTGGGGTAATAGAATCATCCCATTAGTGGTATGAGAGCCATTTTGGATGCTTGCAGCCATCAATTGGGCATCATATTTAAGACTTGAAGGAATCAAGACAACTCGTGGAAGCACAAGGAGGACTTATCAAAGCAAGAAGACATCAAAAGTGGGCTACATTCTAAAGCATAAAAACACTTGAGGAGAAGCTAGAGAAGCAACTTAGATCTTTTTTTGGTTGATTATAATGCACAAATAGAGAATTTAGAGAAAGGTAATTATCAACCATGGAAGTTTAGAGTTAGCAACTACCTTATGAGCAAATGATTGTGGGGATTCGTGAGCGGCATGGAGCCAATGCCTGATGTATATGATCCACCACTTCAAGGGCAGGTTAAGACACTAAATAAATGGCTCGAAAAGCATAGGAGAGTCATATTCATTCTATCCCAACATATAATCAATAATATGATAGGCATATACAAGACTTGGACACATCCAAGAAGGTTTAGGAGACCTTGGAGAGATTGTACTCTTCATCAACCAAGGCAAGGAAGATTCAACTCAAGAATGAGCTAAATAGTCTTAGGAAAGCATCAAGTACAAACATAAATGAATACATTTTGAAGGTTAAGGAGATTGCAAATGCCCTAGGCTCAATTGGGAGCCTAGTTGAAGATGACGATCTTGTTGCACACACTCTCAATCGCTTGAAACAGGATGAAAGGTGGAAAGAATTCACCACATCAGTTTATGTGAGGGATTCCCTATCCGAATTTGATCAATTAGTCACATTGATGGTGACCGAGGGGATGAACCAATGAGATTCACAATCAAAGGGGAACCAAACCCAAGTTTTCTATGCAGGTAGAGGCAAAGGCAAAAGAGGTGAACAAAACTCCCAAGGTAGAGGGAGAGGAAGGTAAAACTCAAGCTCAAGCAACCAAGAAGGCTCCAACCAAAGCTATGGATCAAGAGGAAGAGGAAGGAGTAGAGGAAGAGGAGGAAGATCACATGGAAGAAAAGCATCCAATGGAGAATGCTGCAATTGTGGAAAATCGGGTCATGTTGCAAGCAATTTTTGGTCCAAAGGAGGAGGCAATCAAGGATACAAAAGGAACCAAGGTAATTATGATAGAACTTCAACAAATTCAGAAAATGATAACTTTCTTCTGATGTATGGGTCAAGTGAAAGAGTCAATTCAGATTTTACATGGTACGTTGATAGTGGTTGTAGCAACCATATGAGTTGCAATAAAGATGTTTTCTTTAATCTACACTCACCCATCACTCAAGGACATGTAGAGATAGGGGATGACACTAAGCACAAGATTACACATGTGGGAGATGTTGCATTGAATGGATCTCAAAGCCCCAAGGTGTTGAAGGATATATTGCATGTGCGAACCATCATAAAGAACTTGGTAGGTCAACTGGTTGCTAGAGATTATGAGGTAAGGTTCAATGATCAAGGATGTTTTTTTGAAGACCCCATGCAGGGCTACAAGCTCATAGAAAAAGGAAAGAAACAAGGAAGACTCTTCACCGTGGAGATAAAGCCATCAACCCTCACACTGTCTACTTGTCAATTGGAAATAAACAGATTGCAAAAATCGACTTATGGCATAAAAGAGTTGGGCACATAAACTTACAAAGGATGAAGGACATGCAAAGGGAGGCTTGGCGAGTGGTCTACTTGATCTTACATCTTAGAATATGCAACATTTGTGCCATGCTTCTCAATTAGGGAAACAAAGTAGATTGTCATTCAAGAAGGGAGCACATGTGAGCAATGAAGTGTTGAAACTCACACACACAGATGTATGGGGACCTACAAGGGAGCAATCCATATAAGGTAATAGATATTTTGTCACATTTATAGATGATCATTCAAGGTTTGTTTGGATGTATTGCATGAAGTCAAAGTCAGAAGTGTTTTACCACTTCAAGAGGTTCAAAAACCTAGTGGAAAAGGAAACAAGGAAGTATATAAAGACTCTCAGATCAGATGGAGGGGGAGAGTATTTTTCAAATGAATTTTTGGATTTTCTACATGACCATGGCATCAAAAGGAAATTCACTTGCAGCTATACACCTCAACAAAATGGGATGGCAGAGAAGAAGAATAGATACATAGCAGAAGTGGCTAGAGCTTTGTTAAATGAAATGAATGTTCCTAGCTCTTATTGGGTTGATGCAACCAATATAGTCATACACATTATGAATAGGTGTCCAACCTCAAGAGTACATGGAGTTACAACTTATGAAGCTTGGTGTGGTAAGAAACCCAACCTTTCACATCTCAAAGTATTTGGCTGTGTATGTTATGTTCACATACCTCAATAATTGAGACACAGGTTAGACCTGAAGGTAGATTGGTGTATATTTCTTGGATATTGTTTAGAGAAAAAAGGTTTTAGATGCTATAATCCTTGCACCAAAATCGGTTGATGATGAAAGGCAATCCAAATGCCTTGTCATTTGAGGAGTTAGTCTCTGTTCTGTTGCAGGAAGATCAGTCCAAGCAGAACAGGTCCATTATGCATGTTGCAGATCAAGCTTTCCAGGCTAGTCAGAAGGGCAAAGGAAAATGGAGCTCTTCAACTTGCAAGTAGAAATCTGCTAATTTTGCACAATCGAAGAGGGAAGACAAAGATGAAAAGAAATCAGAAAAGCAGAAATTGTTATGCAAGTACTGTAAAGGAAATGATCATATCATAAAGAACTATCCAAAACTGGTTGCTAAAGAGGCAAAGAAGAAAGAGGGAGGAATGGTTGTTACAGAGGCCTCTACACCAAAAATAGAGTCTGCTAATCTTGTGTAGGAAGAAGAATGGGTGTTTACTACTGTTTGCAGTTTTGACCCATCTTCTCATGAGCAGTGCATGTCTGCAGTAGATTTAGATGTTTAGTACTTTGACAATGGGGCAATCAAACATATTAACTCGCAGCGCAATTTCTTCTCTTCACTCGAGCCTGCCCCTACAGGGAATACTATTACATGCACCAACAACTCCTCTTATCCTGTTATGGGAGTTGGTAAGATCATTTTGACTACTTCTGATGGTAGTTCTTTCACTTTGTCAAATGCTTTATTTGTGCCAGGGATCAAGAAGAATCTGTTATCAATTTTTGCATTAGCCAAGATTGGCTTGGTTGTGAAATTTATTGATGATAGATGTACAGTTCATGATCTGTCGAATGACGATGTTATTATTGCTTCTGGGATTTTATGTCGTGGGATGTATAAGCTCATAGATTATGAAAGATCTGTAAATGATTCGGCATGTGCAATACATGATTCTCAGGCTATGTTAGATGCAAAGCTTTGGCATGCACGCTTTGGTCATCTAAATTTTGCTAGTTTGCTACGCCTGCCAAAATCTGAAATGGTGTCCTCTTTGCCCAAACTTGAGGCACTTGGAAAACATGTTTGTGAAGGCTGTATTTTGGGGAAAATGCAGCGTTCTTCCTTTCCAAAAGATTGTTTAGTTCGGGCTACTCAAAAATTGCAGCTTGTACATAGTGATGTTGTGGTCCTATGCAGACACCTTCTTTTGGAAATTATCTTTACTTTGTGATTTTCATCGATGATTTTTCTAGGCGTGCATGGGTATATCCATTGAAGGCAAAGTCCGAAGTGTCTTCCTGCACAAGATTAGCAGACTCTGTTTTTGGTGTAGAGGCTTCTGCAACAACCATTCCAGCCTCCTTTTTCTTTGCCTCTTTTGCAGCCAGTTTTGGACAGTTCTTTATGATATGATCATTCCCTTTACAGTACTTGCAAAACAATTATTGATTTTTTGATTTCTTCTCATCTTTATCCTGGTTCTTCGAATGTGCAACATTTGCATATTTCTGCTTACTAGTAGAAGAGCTCCATTTTCCTTTGCCCTTTTGACTAGCCAAGAAAGCTTGATCTGCAACATGCATAATGGACCTGTTCTGCCTCAACTGATCTTCCTGCAACAGAACAGAGACTAACTCCTCAAATGATAAGGCATTCGGATTGCCTTTCATCATCAACCGAAGAGTAGAAGCAAAACTCTGATATGAATCAGGAAGACCATTGAGAATGGTCTTGCAAAGTGAGCTATCTGGTATAACCTCATCAGCAGAAATCAATTGTTGCTTCAAATCTTTGATCTTCATTAGGAAACTGTCCATAGAATCACCTTCATTCATGTGCTCACTCTCCAACTATTTTCGGAGGTAAGCAACAAGAGCCTCATTCCTAGCTTGGTACAATGTGGTAAGTGTATCCCAAGCATCCCTAGTTGTTCTGCAAGAGCGAATGTGAGGAATAATGGCATGTTTGACAAACAAAGCTATCAATGCATGTGCCTGAGCATCTCTGCCATCCCAACGAATCTGCTCTACAATAGGTGCAACAGAAACAGCAGCACGGACAGGAATCTGCGGAATATCATCTTCGACACCATCTTCATCAGCTCCAGCATCTGTATTTGTAGTACTTGTTGTTACAGGTGTAACAGGACGTCTTTCAACACCCTGCACAATGTTCCACAATCCTTTTGCAACCAATACATGTTGCATCATATAAGCCCATAATGGGTAGTTGGTACCATCCAACTTATCCTCAACAGCCAACATACGGAATACATCACTGCTTTCATCCATGGCCGATGACTAAAATACCTTGATGCAAAAAATTGACTATATCTCAAAAAGTTGAACAGAACTGCCCAGACAAGTTCTGCTAGACATGTAGCAGAATTTGAGACTCTTAAACTAGCGAACAGAAATTGGTATATACCTTTGGCACAAAAAGACGAAATAGCCTACACAAGCGCTATGATAGTGCGTTTGGAGGCCGAAACGAGCTCAGATCGCGATTTTGGCACCACAAAGCAAAGACGTTTTGATCAGAATGGGTGTTTACTTCTGTTTGCAGTTTTGACCCATCTTCTCATGAGCAGTGCATGTCTGCAGTGGACTCAGATGTTTGGTATTTTGACAGTGGGGCGACCAAACATATTCCCTCGCAGCGCAGTTTCTTCTCTTCACTCGAGCCTGCCCCTACAGGGAATACTGTCACATGCGCCAACAACCCCTCTTATCCTGTTATGGGAGTTGGTAAGATCATTCTGACTACTGCTGATGGTAGTTCTTTCACCTTGTCAGATGCTTTATTTGTGCCAGGGATCAAGAAGAATCTGTTATCAATTTCTGTATTAGCCAAGATTGGCTTGGTTGTGAAATTTGTTGATGACAGATGTACAATTCATGATCTGTCAAATGGTGATGTTATTATTGCTTCTGGGATTTTATGTCGTGGGCTGTATAAGCTCATAGACTATGAAAGATCTGTGAATGATTCGGCATGTGCAGTTCATGATTCTCAGGCTATGTCAGATGCAAAGCTTTGGCATGTACGCTTTGGTCATCTGAATTTTGCTAGTTTGCTACACTTGCAGAAATCTGATATGGTGTCTTCTTTGCCCAAGCTTGAGGCACCTAGAAAACATATATGTGAAGGCTGTATTTTGGGCAAAATGCAGCGTTCCTCCTTTCCAAAAGATGATTCAGTTCGGGCTACACAGAAATTGCAGCTTGGACATAGTGATGTCTGTGGTCCTATGCAGGCACCTTCTTTTGGAAACTATCTTTACTTCGTGACTTATATTGATGACATTTTCTAGGCATGCATGGGTATATCCATTGAAGGCAAAGTCCAAAGTGTTTTTGTGCTTTAAACAGTTTTTGGTTTTGGTTGAAAATGTGTCAGCATGTAAAATGGGCACCCTCCGTTCTGATCGAGGGGGGAATATATGTCTTCTGATTTTAATGCATTTCTTGCTGAACGTGGGATAAAAACCAGTGTACAGTGCCATATACACCTCGAAAGAATGGAGTTGCTGAACGGAAGAACATGTCACTCATGGAGATGGCGAGGTGTATGGTCAAGAGTAAGGCTTTACCACATAGTTTTTGGCTTGAGGCTGTCATGTGTGCAACATATATACTTAACAGGTTTCCCACTAAAGCGCTGCAGTCTATCACTCCATATGAGGCTTGGCATGACCGCAAGCCATCTGTTTCTCATTTGCATGTTTTTGGTTGTTTGGCATATGCATTAGTGCCTGAACAACATCGCAGAGAATTGGATGATAAGGCAGTAAAATGTATTTTTGTTGGGTACAGTTCTGAAAGTAAAGGCTATCGTCTGTATCATCCACAGAGTAAACGCATTCTGGTTAGCCGTGATGTTGTTTTTGTGGAAGATGCTATTCAGCCATTGCTTTCATGTACCAAGGAGACATCTGTTAGCTCCAAAGACATGTATGATACTTTGATGCCTCTTTTTACAGGTGGACAGTCTAGTGCTGGTCTTAATGAGGCAACTTCTCAGCCTTTGCAGGTTTCATATGATGATGTGGATCATTTCATTTCTGATGCAGATTTACATGATGCACTTGTTGATGAGAGAGCTGATATTGAGCAGGCAAAAACTATGCCCAAATGGCTGGTGGAGACTTTGCGTGACAGCAAATTAGATGCACCTTTGTCATATCATACTCGTTCAGGCTCTCATAGTGCCTCCTTTGCGTCAGATTGCTATGCTATGGCTGCGTCTAGTCTCTTTGATGAGAATGAGCCTGTTTCTTTTGATGAAGCACAAAATTCAAAAAATTGGATGGCTGCTATGCAATGTGAATATGATGTTATAATGAAGAATGGTACATGGTCTTTATGTGACTTGCCTCCTGGCAAGAAGGCCATTGACACTAAGTGGGTATACAAGCTGAAGCGTAAACCTGATGGTACAGTTGACAGGTATAAGGCTAGGCTTGTTGCAAAGGGTTATGCTCAGGAAAGAGGCATTGATTTTGATGAGACCTTTGCACCTACATGCTGTATGACTACTGTTCGGAGCATTTGTGCACTTGCAGCCCATCATGGTTGGAATGTACATCACTTGGACATTAAAACAACATTTTTGAATGGTGACTTGCATGAAGAAGTGTATGTTTTTCAGCCCCATGGCTTTGTGCAGAAAGGGCATGAAAACCAGGTGTGCAGGTTAAAGAAGGCATTATATGGTTTAAATCAAGCACCACGTGCTTGGTATGAATCTACATGCCTATCTGATTGCACATGGTTTTTAGAACAGTCCAACTGAAAGCACCTTATATGTTAAGCGTGCTAATGATGTGCTTCTGATCATTGTTGTCTATGTTGACGACATGCTACTCACTAGTCCTATTGAAAAGCATATTACTGATTTTAAGGCTGATTTGCATGCCTCATTTGAGATGTCTGATTTGGGGCATTTGCATCACTATTTGGGCATTTTGTTTATGCAAGTTGATGGTGGGATGGCTTTGTGTCAATTGAAATATATTGACACATTATTGCAGCGTTTTGGCCTTGAAGATTGTAAGCCTATTGCTACTCCTATGGAGAAATGTTTATGATTGAGTCTTCATGATGCTGGAGATGCATTTGATGCTGTTCTCTATCAGCAGGCTGTTGGATGCTTGATTTATTTATGCATTACTCGGCCAGATATTCAGTTTGCTGTCTCACAGATGAGCAGGTTTATGCATTGCCCAGGAGTCACGCATTGGAAGGCGGTTAAGTGCATCTTTCGCTACTTGAGTGGTACTCGGCTACTTGGGTTGTTTTATCCCAAGGGGGGATCACTACCGCCAGATTTGCATGGTTTTTCTGACTCAGATTGGGCTGGTTGCTATGACACTCGTGTGTCCACCAGTGGTTTTTGCTTCATGTTTGGTAGCTCATGTATATCTTGGTTGAGCAAGAAGCAGCCTACTGTGGCCACTTCCAGTTGTGAGGCTGAGTATAGGGCAGCTTTCATAGCGACTGTTGAGTGTGTGTGGCTCAGATGTCTTATGGCTGATTTGGGCGTTGGCCAGTCTTCTGCCACCACCATCTTCACTGACAGTCAGAGCGCATTGGCAGTTGCGAGGAACCCTCTGTTCCATGCTCGCACTAAGCGCATTGAAGTGCATTATCACTATATCAGGGAGAGGTTCTCTACTGGGGAGATCAGCTTGGCATATGTGCCCACGCAGGAGAACATAGCAGACCTTTTCACGAAGGTTCTGCCTAGGGAGAATTTTGAAGCTTTCCGCAAAGCTTTGGGCTTACTTCCTTTTGTGGAGTGATTTCCACATAGCTTGGCACTTCCTTATACATGAGTGACAACTCCTTGTTCACGGCATCACTCCCAGGGGGGATTTGTTGATACATTTAGGTAGTGATGTGCGTGAACACACTAGGACCGCTGGGGCACTTTTTTCCCTCTTTAGGAGGTTTTTTTCCCTCGGCTTGTATATACGCCTATTGTCCTAATGGGCTACTTATCTTTGTACATTCTCTAGTAATACATTCAGTATTGTGTGTTGTGCTCCAAGCTTCTTCTTCTTCCTTGTGTTGTTTGCGTGCTCCCGCAGACATCTAACTCCAACACATCCCGCCTTTTTTTCTTTTGTTGTATGCATTCCAAAAGTTTCCCACTTAGTTTCGTGGTCATAAACTCTAGCAAGTAGTTCCCTTGCTTGCTTATTGTTGGTGCATTTTTCCCAAGCCTACATGCTTGATATATTTGATATTATCCTCATTTGTAAGTCACATGAGTAGTCATGTGAACACCTCTTGTAAAAGAGTACATTTTATCTCTTGTAAATGGAAAAAGAAAAAAGGAAAAGGATGGCTTACCTCATCCATGATGTAAAAGCAAATTTGTGGCTCCAACTACCAAAATCACGAATTTTTGAGCTGAGGGAATCTCTCCTAACTTTGGGGATCACTTCTAGGTGGAGCCATTCGAATTCGAATTCAAAACTCCCTCCAAGAATAGCTATAAAAAGAGCAAGAAGGAAGAGGCGATTAGCAAGCCTTGTACGTGACCACTTCATGTCATTTTGTAGAGATTGAAGAGCTTAATCCATAGCTCTATCATTCTACTCCCATTGTGCAAAGATTCATTGCCAATGTGGTTGTAATCATATGTGAATCTATACATTTATTATCATCTACCTCTCTGTTTTGTTCTCTGCTATACTCACTCAGAACAGTAACTTCAGAAGGTCATATCTCGAGTTCTACAAAACCTTTTTCAATGATTTAACTTGCGTTGGATAGCTTGTACTGTCTACTTTGTGCGTATAAATTTTCAAGGTCATTGGATTAATAATTTTAGAGATATCTGCATTTTACTGCTTACTGGTCTATCTCTGCAGAGCCCCGAGAATTGTGGGAATGTTCCAAAAATTGATGAAACTTGTTCTCAGTGCTCAGTCCATCATTTGAAGTGTTTTAACTTGGATTGGGAAGCTTGCTAAGTCTATTTGCTATGCCCAAAAGGAATGTTTCTAATTCCTACCAGGTTGAGAGCATTGTTCATTTTTTCCAACAGGTGTATGTCCAAAAATAGCAAGTTTTGGGAGCTAGTCATTTCGCAACTAGTCTGTCTTGACTTAAACTTTTGGGATACATGTTCCAAAGTACTTGGCTGATATTTTGGTGGATTTAGGAAGCTCAAAGGGTCTACTAATCAACTCTGAAGTCTCAGTTGGCTGGTGTGAAGCTGGTTGTAGCAGCACCTACTCATGTTTGGATTGCATCCACCATCTCTCTTCACACTTATCTCATTTTTCTCATGATTCTTCTCCTCTCTATGTAGTGGTGTAGTTAGGCTTTTCCAAATCTGATTGCACCAGATTGCAAAGAATTTTTGGCTCTCTCATTGTACTCACTTTTATTAATTTCAAGTTTCATTTGTTCTCTCATATAGTGCCCTGAAGTTTTCCAAAGTTTCAAGTTATTTGACTTAGTGAGTTGTGAGAAATTGCCAACTTTGTGAAGGTATATCTCTGCACATAGGCAAAGAGTGTTGCAAACAAGTAGCATGTATTACAAAGGACAGTTCTCCCAATCGGAATATCCATTTTGGATTATTTAAGTCTTCTTGGGTAGCTCTTATAGTCCACTCTAAGGTTACAAAGTTTCATTCTAAGTCTCTATACAAGTGCAGAGAAAAGTTCAGAACAGTGAGCATATATCATTGCTTATGGACCTAGTGGAGGGAATCCATCTTCCATTGTTGCATTGGGGTGTTAGAATAATCCCTCATAAAATATCATTTCAATGATACCTTTCTTCCCCCCTTTAAAAAGCTTTATAAAATGATAACCTTTCAAGAAATTGATGTTTACTTAATTTAAAAATTGTGAACCCAATCCAAGCTTAATCTTCTTTTCTTTTAAGCCAACTTAGTGATAGTGGTAACCTAGACATCCCATACGATCGGATTTACACTCTCATATTTGTGTAGATAACTTTACTTTTTACTAAGGGATTGCTTAATAAGAAAACTTTTTCCATTTTAGTCTTATCAAGTATAATCAAAATATTTTTAAGTTAAAACCTTATAGATTCTTGATTTGTTCTTGGAAAGACTTTGATGATTGAGCCTTAATCTAACTATTTCTTTGATAAGATGCAATCAATAAATATCTTTGTTTATGTCATTTGATAATAGAGTTATTATTTTCACACTAAATATTATTGTTTGACATTGTTGTGCATCTCTCTCAAAGGAAGTAGTCATGAGCCTCACATTGACTTAGCTAAATAGTCCTATCCTTACCCATATTGGAAAGATCTTTCTTGCTCATAGGAGATGTTTTGGAGTAGTTCTATTTAGGGTATCTTACTAAAATCTCCAAATATGTACTCTTGAAGCAACTCTTTTAAAGCTCCAAATGGGTCTTATCTATAGTCAATAAAGGGAAACCTTATTGGGGAAGAAAATATTATTTCAAAGGATTCATTGGTTCAAGATTGTCACTTTATGATATTCTCTTCCCTCGTTAGTGTGATCATTTTCACCAATGATCAAGTTTTGAAGTTCTTAAGGCCTTTGAATTTCATCACATCTAACCCATCACCCTGTGTAGCATTTTAGATAGGCTTTAACTTATCTTTTGGATATCTTTGAATCCAAACTCTTATTACTACCATTTGTGGTTTAATAAGAAGAGATACTTCTTTGAATTAAAGCTTAAGTCCTTGGCCTTGTTGATCAGGCATGCCATGGGTTTTATGGAACTTGAGGATCCAAAGATAGGACTCCATGCTTAAGGTTTTTCTATATGCATTAAACTTTGTTGGATTTTGGATTAAGCCAACATATAAAAAACATAAAAGGATAATGGTTATTAAGCCTTGTACCATTAAACTCATGTGCATTTGATGTATGCTAAAAAGTCATTTCTTATATGCAAACCTTAAACTTAATTTTTCTCTTATGTCCCATCAAGCCATGCATATGTGATTCAATTCATTAATATACATAAAGTAAGCCAAAAATTATATAAATATTTGGTTAAATATTCTTAGCATGCATAAGGTTCAAAAATTGAACCCCCTTTTTAAAGCATGCATGGAATTCAATCTAGGAGCTCCATTTAATACATGAACATATATCCAATGCATTCTTGTGATCTTCATTCTTGTTTACACCATGCTATATTGAACCTTCAATGTTCAACTTCCAAAGATGAGTCCATTTCATGCTAATGAAAAACCTTTTTCTATTCAATTATGCCTTCAATGCATCATTTAAATGGACGATTCTAAGCATTATTCAATATGCATTAAGAGTTCACCTACTTCATTTGAAATGCATACTTAAAAGAATTGTACTAGCATGAAAAAGCAAAGAAATATGAAAGGAAAATTTGAAAGTAATACTTAACTTCATTCCTCAGGTGTACCTAGACTCATGAAATCTTAGGAATTTTTGAGGAAAGTGACTAAATCTCAATCATCAAGAAAATGCATATCGTGGTGGGTGGATACACACATTAAATTATCAATCTGGAAGCCTGACCTCATCAAGTGCATGGAAAAAAGTGTGTGAATGATGGTTAATGTGACCAAGGGACAAGTATTGCATGCAAAAAGGGAACATCCACCTCACACGAAACCTTTTACACAACAGTGTGTATCATGATACTTGGTGCAACAACACACACAAATTAAGAAATATCTCTTAGCTCCATACCTGAATATAGTCCATAAAAGGTGTCTTTCAAAGTCCTTGATGAGACGCATTGAGTGATGGTATTTTCAGCTCAATTGGACCTGTGTACTTCAAGTTATGCCCAAGAAATAGTGGTGAGAAGAACCAACTCTCACTTCTAGACCTCCTATGCTTCACACACACACACACACACCTTAACAGTGAAAAGAGATGGGGAAGGGATAGAGAGCACCTCTAGGCAAGCATTCTATCCCTCAAACACACATACAAGCTCATGAGGAAGAAGGTACATAGGCAAGAAGAAAATTTGAAATTTCAAAAAGTTAGCTCTTCAATTGGAAAAAAGTCTCTACAAAAGGTTCACAAGTGACCTATATACATGAGCCCTAATTTTGGTCTTTCCACATAAGAGACTAACACTTTCTCTATAAATCACTAAGTTCCTACATCTACACGAAAGGTAATGTTAAAATCTTCAGGGATTATGAAAATAGAGGACTTCTCTAGAGCATTTACAAAGTATTCAATGTTTTACAATGGATTTTTAGGAAAGGAAAATGAGCCATTTCTTGAAAATTTGGGGGGAGTGCTTTTTTTCTCTTCTTTTTTCTGCTTTTTGCTCTCCCTTGTCTTCATTCCTCTTCAAAAATCTTCCCCTCTTATTCTTTGTCGTCCCTTGAGAGGCTTTTATGGGTTTTCATGACATGCAACAAGTGGCTGAACCTAGGATACATATGATAATTGAGGCTTGATATCCTCTTTCCCCTCTTGGGAACTTATTCCTCTTCGACCTGATGTTGTAATTCCCCTGTATAAACTTCTTTGAAGTGCATGCCACCAACGATTGAGGAAGCGGTTAAGACTCCAAGGGTATTTTTCACATGATCTAAGCCTCATTCTAATGCTTCAATTTTGCCCTTGGTATTTCTTATATTTATACATTGCAGTTGCTGCATTATCATTGTTCAGTCTTGCACCTATCTGGGGCCCATGTCTTTTGTTTCCTTTGTTGGAGTTAGACGTCTTCGGAAGCACGTGAACAACACAAGGAAGAAGAAGAAGCTTTGAACACAACACACAATACTGAATGTATTACTAGAGAATGTACAAAGATATGTAGCCCATTAGGGCAATAGGCGTATATACAAGCTGGGGGAAAAAAACCTCCTTAAAAGAGGGAAAAAGTGCCCCGGTGGTCCTAGAGTGTTCACACACATCACTACCTAAATATATCAACAAATCCCCCCTGGGAGTGATGCGGTGAACAAGTATCTGGCACTCATGTATAAGGAAGTGCCAAGCTATGTGGAAATCACTCCACAAAAGGAAGTAAGCCCAAAGCTTTGCGGAAAGCTTCAAACTTCTCCCTAGGCAAAGCCTTTGTGAAAAGGTATGCAATGTTCTCCTGCGTGGGCACATATGCCAAGCTGATCTTCCCAGCAGAGAACCTCTCCCTGACATAGTGATAATGCACCTCAATGTGCTTAGTGCGAGCATGGAACACAGGGTTCCTCGCAACTGCCAATGCGCTCTGACTGTCAGTGAAGATGGTGGTGGCAGAAGTCTGACCAATACCCACATCAGCCATAAGGCGTCTGAGCCACACACACTCAACAGTCGCTCTAAAAGCTGCCCTATACTCAGCCTCACAACTGGAAGTGGCCACAGTAGGCTGCTTCTTGCTCAACCAAGATATACATGAGCTACCAAGCATGAAGCAAAAGCCACTAGTGGACACACGAGTGTCATAGCAACCAGCCCAATCAGAGTCAGAAAAAGCATGCAAATCTGGCGGTAGTGATCCCCCCTTGTGATAAAACAACCCAAGTAGCCAAGTACCATTCAAATAGCAAAAGATGCGCTTAACTGCGTGCCAATGCTTGACTCCTGGGCAATGCATAAACCTGCTGATCTGTGAGACAACAAACTTAATATCTGGCCGAGTAATGCATAAGTAAATCAAGCATCCAATAGCCTGCTGTTAGAGAACAACATCAAATGCATCTCCAACATCATGAAGACTCAATCATAAAACTGTCTCCATAGGAGTAGCAATAGGCTTACAGTCTTCAAGGCCAAAACACTGCAATAATGTGTCAATATATTTCGTTTGACACAAAGCCATTCCACCATCAACGTGCATAAACTGAATGCCCAAATAATGATGCAAATGCCCCAAATCAGACATCTCAAATGAGGCATGCAAATCAGCCTTAAAATCAACAATATGCTTCTCAATAGGACCAATGAGCAGCATGTCGTCAACATAGACAATAATGATCAGAAGTACATCATTAGCACGCTTAACATATAAGGTTATTTTAGTTGGACTGTTCTCAAAACCATGTGCAATCAGATAGGCATGTATCTTCTCATACCAAGCACGTGGTGCTTGCTTTAAACCATATAATGCCTTCTTTAATTTGCACACCTTGTTCTCATGCCCTTTCTGCACAAAGCCACGGGGCTGAAAAACATACACTTCTTCATGCAACTCACCATTCAGAAATGCAGTTTTAATGTCCAGCTGATGTACATTCCAACCATGATGGGTTGCAAGTGCACAGATGCTCCGAACAGTATTCATACGGCATGTAGGGGCAAAGGTCTCATCAAAATCAATGCCTCTTTCCTGTGCATAACCCTTTGCAACAAGCCTAGCCTTATACCTGTCAACTGTACCATCAGGTTTACGCTTTAGCTTGTATACCCACTTAGTGCCAATGGCCTTCTTGCCAAGAGGCAAGTCACATAATGACCAAGTACCATTCTTCATTATTGCATCATATTCAGATTGCATAGCAGCCATCCAATTTTTTGAATTTTGTGCATCAAATGAAACAGGCTCATTCTCATCACAGAGACTAGATGGAGCCATAACATAGCAATCTGATGCAAAAGAGGCACTATGAGAGCCTGAACGAGTACGATATGATAGAGATGCATCTAATTTGCTGTCACGCAAGGTCTGCACCAGCCATTTTGGCATAGTGCTTGCCTGCTCAATATCAGCTCTCTCATCAATAAGTGCATAATGTACATCTACATAAGAAATGGAATTATCTGCATCATCATATGAAACGTGCAAAGGCTGAGAACTTACCTCATTAGGACCAGCACTAGACTGTCCACCTGTAAAAAGAGGCAGCAAAGTATCATACATGTCTTTGGAGCTAACATATGTCTCTTTAGTACATGAAAGCAATGGTTGAATAGCATCTTCCACAAAAACAACATCACGGATAACCAGAATGCGTTTAGTCTGTGGATGATACAGACGATAGCCTTTACTTTCAAAACTGTACCCAACAAAAATACATTTTACTGCTTTATCATTCAATTTTCTACAATGTTGTTCTGGCACTAATGCATATGCCAAACAACCAAAAACATGCAGATGAGCAATAGATGGCTTATGGACATGCCAAGCCTCATATGGAGTGATAGACTGCAGTGCTTTAGTGGGACACGTGTTCAGTACATATGCTGCACACATGATAGCCTCAAGCCGGAAACTATGTGGTAAAGCCTGACTCTTGACCATACAGCTCACCATCTCCATGAGTGACCTGTTCTTTCGTTCAACAACTCCATTATGTTGAGGTGTATACGACACTGTACACTGGTGTTTTCCCACGTTCAGCCAAAAATGCATTAAATTCAGAAGACATATATTCCCTCCCTCGATCAGGACACAGTGTGCCCATTTTACATGTTGACAGATTTTCAGCCAAAACCAAAAATTGTTTGAAGCACATGAACACTTTGGACTTTGCCTTCAATGGATATACCCATGCATGCCTGGAAAGATCATCGATGAAAGTCACAAAGTAAAGATAATTACCAAAAGCAGGTGTCTGCATAGGACCACAGACATCACTATGTACAAGCTGCAATTTCTGAGTAGCTCGAACTGAACCATCTTTTGGAAAGGATGAACGCTGCATTTTTCCCAAAATACAGACTTCACAAACATGTTTTCTAGGTGCCTCAAGTTTGGGCAAAGAGGGCACCATTTCAGATTTCTGTAGGCATAGCAAACTAGCAAAATTGAGATGACCAAAGCGTGCATGCCGAAGCTTTGCATCTGCCATAGCCTGAGAATCATTTACTGCACATGCCAAATCATTTACAGATCTTTCATAGTCTATGAGCTTATAGAGACAACAACATAAAATGCCAGAAGCAATAATCACATTACCATTTAACAGATCATGAACTATACACCTGTCATCAACAAATTTCACAACCAAACCAATCTTGGCTAATGTAGAAATGGATAACAGGTTCTTCTTGATCCCTGGCACGAATAAAGCATCTAACAAAGTGAAAGAACTACCATCTGCAATATTCAAAATGATCTTACCAACTCCCATAACAGGATAAGAGGAGTTGTTGGTGCATGTAACAGTATTCCCTGTAGGGGCAGGCTCGAGTGAAGAGAAGAAACTGCACTGCGAGGTAATATGTTTGGTTGCCCCACTGTCAGAATACCAAACATTTGAGTCTACTGCAGACATGCACTGTTCATGAGAAGATGGGTCAAAACCGCAAACAGTAGTAAACACCCATTCTTCTTCCTGCACAAGATTAGTAGACTCCATTTTCGGTGTAGAGGCTTTTGCAACAACATTCAAGCCTCTTTCTTCTTTGCCTCTTTTGCAGCCAGTTTTAGACAGTTCTTTATGATATGATCATTCCCTTTACAGTACTTACAAAACAATTTCTGCTTTTTTGATTTTTTCTCATCTTTGTCTTGGTTCTTCGAATGTGCAGCATTTGCAGATTTCTGCTTACTAGTAGAAGAGCTCCATTTTCCTTTGCCCTTCTGACTAGCCAGGAAAGCTTGATCTGCAACATGCATAATGGACCTGTTTTGCCTGGACTGATCTTCCTGCAACAGAACAGAGACTAACTCCTCAATGACAAGGCATTGGGATTGCCTTTCATCATCAACCGAAGAGTAGAAGCAAATCTCTGATATGAATCAGGAAGACCATTCAGAACGGTCTGCACAAGTGAGCTATCTGGTATAACCTCATCAGCAGAAATCAACTATTCCTTCAAGTCTTTGATCTTTGTTAGGAAACTCTCCATAGAATCACCTTCATTCATGTGCTCACTCTCCAACTGTTTTTGGAGGTAAGCAACACGAGCCTCATTCCTAGCTTGGTACAATGTGGTAAGTGTATCCCAAGCATCCTTAGCTGTTCTGCAAGAGCGAATGTGAGGAATAATGGCACGTTTGACAGACAAAGCTATCAATGCATGTGCCTGGGCATCTCTGCCATTCCAGTGAATCTGCTCTACAATAGGTGCAGCAGAAGCCGCAGCACGAACATGAATATGCAAAATATCTTCATCTTCGACACCTTCTGAATCAGCTTCAGTACCTGCAGTTATAACAGTTGCAGGTGTAATAGGATGTTTTTCAACACCCTGCACAATGTTGCATAGTCCTTTTGCAACCAATACATGTTGCATCATATAAGCCCACAACGGGTAGTTGGTACCATCCAACTTATCCTCAATATCCAACATACGGAATACATCACTGCTTTCAGCCATGGCTGGTGACTAAAATACCTTGATGCAAAAAATTGACTATATCTCAAAAAGTTGAACAGAACTGCCCAGACAAATTCCACTAGACCTATAACAGAATTTGAGACACTTATACTGGTGAACAAAAACTGGTATATACCTTTGACACAAAAAGAAAAAATAGCCTGCACAAGCACTGTGATAGTGCGTTCGGAGGCCGAAACAAGCTCAGATCGTGATTTCGACACCACATAGCAAAGCTGTTTTGATCTTGAAAACACGCTGAGTATGCTCACCAAAATTTGTGTGGTTCTGAGATTGCAACCGGAGGAGTGTTGATGGTGCCCTAGATGAAGCGTTGACCTACTCTGATACCAATTGTTGGAGTTAGATGTTTGCGAAAGCATGCGAACAACACAAGGAAGAAGAAGAAGCTTGGAGCTCAACAGACAATACTGAATGTATTACTAGAGAATGTACAAAGATAAGTAGCCCACTAGGGCAATAGGCGTATATACAAGCTGTGGGAAAAAAACCTCCTAAAGAGGCAAAAAAGTGCCCTGGCGGTCCTAGAGTGTTCACACACACCACTACCTAAATATATCAACATCCCTGTATCTTGTTTTAGCCAGATGTGTGCCCCTACGAGGCTCTAGGTAGAGAGTAGTGTTTATTGAATCATTTTCTTTTTTGCTTTTCTTCTTCTTTTTCTTTTACTAGTCTCTCCCCCCACACATCCCTCCTCCTGAACTCTGTCATCCCCGATAGTCTTTTGATGGTGACACATGTATGTTTGATAGGCTTTCTATTACGTGGCATTGATAAGATTGGCTACTTTGATCATAAAATGCTTCCATTGTTTTGATTTCACACCATCATTCAGTGTTTGATGATGGTTAGCAAAAAATTGAGTTTGTATGCTACAAGTTTGGCATTTAAATTTGTGGAAGTTTTCAAGAAGATTTATGAGTCCATTCCAAAAAACTATAAAAAATGCTTCTTTAATGTCTGTAAGTAAGGACTCGAAAAAAACACAAGGGATGAGTAATATGCCATAATTGTTAATTAGTTAGGTGTAATGGAGAGAAAAAAAATGAGAGACATCAATGAAGTTCAAAAAAGTGTACTCAACATGCTTGGAAACTTTAATCATTGTGAGTATCATATTGAGTATCTTATTTATAAGTTTTATAGTGAAATCAGGGACATGAGCATTTTTGGATAGCTAAAATTGTATAGTTCTGATAATATAATCTTCAATGAGTAAATGGTTATGTGGTAGGCTCAATAATAGCGAAAAATTGATCCACTCATTATTTATGGTACCCTTTTTCTATGCTTCCCAAGGGTTTGACCATGGTTGATGCCTTGGCACTGGGCAAAATGCTCGATTCACTTGAAATAAGTCTGATGCCTCCTCCCAGTGCTCCCGCAAAGTAGGACTCTTCTCCAAGAATTTCTTCCTGTAGACATGATCATCTCGATCGAATTCTTGTTAAGTTTAACTAAAAGTGTTTGACTTTAAGTTCAAGTCCATGTCTTGATCTTTCTGAGTAACTTTCTTGATGTACCTACGTGTCTGTTCTTTCATTGAATGGATTCATGATTTTATTGAGATCTTTGCTTTTTATTTTTGCTTCCTTCATTACACATACCACTACTTCTTCAAAATTCTATGTCATGTGAGACACCAATAATTCTCTTTCTTTCTAGTCTTGCTCTATAGTGTACAACATGAGAATTCATCATGTGCTTTCTCTTATTGATCTTGCATTGGAGATGGAACAATGGGGGGAGAAACAGGATGTACCTTAGTCTTCATAGTAGCTTGATTGTGGTCTTGCACTATTAGTGTCCCCATGTTCATGTGTTAAGCCACATTATCATTATGAAGATTTGGTAATTGATCTTGTAAAGCGACTATAGTTTGATTTTTATCTGTGCTTTGTTGCTATACTAGCTTTAGCTCTGCGTTGATCTTGATTTTTCTTTCACATAGATCCTTAAGCCAATTAGCATCCTATTGGCACTGCTTGCTATGTTTCTTGATAGCTTCATTTCAATTTCTTTTCAATTCCGTTGTGTCTTGAGCATACATTAGTTGCCATTGTGCTTGACGTGTTGTTTCCTTTTCTAGATCAGCTACATAATCTTTGATTTTCTTTTTTGGGCTTGTGATTTATTCATCATATGACATTGATGCTTCTATTGGTTGGTTAAAGAATAATGATTCCATTAATTCTTTATTTTGTTTGCTCAAAGAATTAGCTTCATCCATATATTCTTTGATATGTTTCTCAAAGATTTTGCTCCTATGAGAGATACGTACCTTTTCTTCATCGCTTTGTAAACATTTTTTTTTGGAGGTCTACATTTTCCTTCTTCATTCTCTCATAGACTTAATGGAATTAATCGATTCTAGTTTTTAAAGTAGCAAATGTGTCAATTTTTTTGATTGCTAATGTTAGTTTTTCTTTCACCTTCTCAAGTTTTGTTTGGATCTTTAGCACCTGATCTGATAGATTCTCACTTAGTGCTTTGAATTGGTTCTTCTCCACTTGAGATTGCTCGTAGTCTTTGTCCACCTCCATTAGTTAGTATTTGAGTGTCCATGTCACTTTGAATCATATGGATAACAACTGGCTTTAGTTGTTCCATGTCCACGCTTAGCCATGTTTTAGGTATACTTGGAGGTTCACCTATTAGCACATCTTTGCCTTTGATGATATGGATTGTTTCATTAAAATATTGTTAGATTTGTAATTGAATCTTTGGCTCAACCTCCTTCTCTAGGAATACTTTAGAATTGCTACCTACATGATGCATGTCCATCGGACATGGCTCTGCCATGAATCTACTTGGAATGATAAGTGGATAAAGAGTTCGGTTGGGGTTCTAAGTCATGCATACTTTGATTTGGTACATTAGGGTTTTCCATGTCAACTCTCTTTAGTGGTTCTTCTCTAGGAGAATAAATTATTCTCTATGTCTTACCTTGGTTGAAATATATCCTTGGGCCAGATGTATCGTAACCTCATATTTGTAAATCCAATCTTGTCCTAGAACTAGTTCTTCTAGTAGGTCAAAGACATTACACACTAAGAGTCTTCATTGCATCATATTACTCCCTAAGTGTAAGGGTAAGGTTACTTCTCCTAGGCATTCAATGAGATTACCTCCAATCCCAATCATATAAGCTTTTGTAGGAGTGATCAACATCTTTAATTTTTTAATCAATGAAGCATGTACACTACTTAGTATTGCTCTTGTGTCAATTAAAGACTCTACCAAGTGGTATTCCTCCTTTCCAATCCCTAGGTTTAAATAAGGTTGTCTCACTTGGTTTCCCCATTTTCATATTTGTGGTATGATAATTTGCTATGGGAATGGGTTCTTCACGTTATAAGTATCTCTCATCAAGTTCTCTGATCCATTCCTTCCATTCTCTACTTCGTTCTAGTGCCTCTAATCTTGCCTCTTCACTTATCCTCTCATCTTCTTTTTTTCTATTTTGAGCTCCTAAGAGTCTCAAAAACATTTGCTAAGTCAAGGATTCCATGTATTTTTTGACTCTACAACCACTTATGTAGTTTGGTAGTATGTCTCCATCTAATGTAGCTGGATTAATAGCTCCACCTAAGGAGATACAATTTATCATCAAAGGATCATATCCTCTTTGCTATAATTTCTTTGCATGTTGTTTTAAAGTGTAGAATAAAACTAGATCTCCCACTCTAAGTACTTTGTCTTTGATGTGAGCATCATAATAAGCCTTTTGTCTTCTCTTAGCAGCATAAATTCGTGCTACCGCTTGTAATCTAGTTTGATGCAATTTCTCTATTTGATCCAATCGCTTGGACAGTTCATGTTCTATCCATTCAGATTTCTATGTTACTTTAAGCTAGATAGAATGCCCAAATCACATGATGTGCTTACTTATCTTCCATTGTTAACTATTTTGGTAGGAATTGTGCATAATGCCTTATTTGAACTCTCAACTTTTCCATTTTCTTGTGGGTGATAGGGTGCTAACTTTTTGTGAATCACTAGAAATTCATTCGTGAGTGACTCAATGAATTCATTGATGAAATACATACCTCTATTAGTGACTATCTCTATTGACATTACAAATCTAGTGAAGATGTTTTCAAATAAGAAATTTGTTGTCGCTTGGGATACTTTGCTGTCATCTGGTTGTAATGGATGCTTAGTTTGTTGGCATACATCACAACTTCATACATAAGTCTCTGCATCCATATGTAATTTTGGCCACTATAAGCTTGCAAAGAGAATCATTTTAATAGTCTTGTCGAATGAAAAATGACCTCTAGCTACTCCTGCATGCACCATTTCTAGTATGGGAAGGTACTCTCCATGTACACACATTCCCACTTGACTATCCCTTCCTCATTTGAATAGCTGCTTTCCTAGAATTACATAGTCTTTACTTTGTTCTTCTAGGGCTCTTTTCTTGGCTAGGATCACTCCTTCTGGATATGTTTGTGATTTCAAAAATTCTACTGATGGCTTACTCCACACAGGTGCTAAAGTCGAATAACATAAAGATGAATGTTCATTTGGTATAGACACTTGACATGTATGACAATTCAATACATATTTGAGCACATCGTTTTGCATGCTCGACCAATACACTCCTAGCATCTTTAATTCTTGATTTGTTCCACTTATACCTTTATGTGTTCTCCATTTATTCTCCTGGGATTGTTTGATTAGACTACCTTGTTCCTCATCTTCAATGCATCTTAGAAGTATTTCGTTTATATTCCTTGTTATGTAAGCTTCCTGCTATTATGTGTAGATTTCTTATTTTCCAAATTCTTGGTCTCTAGTTGCATTGATCCTATGACTCAGTCCATGTGTGAGCATAGGTACCAATTTTTAAGCCCATTTAGGAGATATTTCTAGGTTGAATAAGTAGATATCTACTAGTTCATCTGTTACTCCTATTCGTTGTTCTCCTTGAGTCATCTTGGACAAGTTTTCAACTCTAACATGCGTATTGCGTTTCTTAAACACTACCTCAAAATCAAAATCCATGAGTAATAGAAACCATCTAACTAGCCCTCCAGTGTTACATGTTTTATTGATCAAGTACAATAGAGCTTGGTGATCAATAAAGAGTTTGAATTTTTTGGCTACTAGGTAATGTCTAAACTTTTGAACTGCATAGGCCATCCCTAAGCCTTCTCACTTAGTTGTGGTGTAATTTTGTTAAGCTTGGTTTAATTGTTTGTTGGCATAGTCAATCGATTGATCTAATTTTCATTCATCTTCTTGTTGTGATAATATGCATCCAATGGCAACGTTAGATGCATCCACATGTATATGGAAATGTTTATTCTAGTTTGGCACTTTCAAAATTGGTGTTGAGCTCAATCTTCATTTTAACTCATTAAATGTATGTTTGCATTCATCTATCCAAGTGAACAAATTTAAAAGTCCATATAATGTTTTGCAATTATGGCATACATAAGAATAAATTGATGATAATATCCAGAATGTCCCATAAAAGCTTGCAGTTCTTTCACATTCTTGGATTTTGGCAAATTCAAGGATTACTTTGATCTTATCTTTGTATATTGAAATACCATTCCTGGACACTATGTGTCCCAATATTTTATTTTATCTCACCATGAAAACACATTTCTCAGGGTTCAAGGACACTCTATATTGTTTACATTTGTCAAAGATTTTCCTAAGCTTGGGTATATGGGTTGGACATTGGGATGAATATGCACATAAATCATCTACATAGACTTCCATAATTTTTCACAAAACTTCTTTAAAAACATGGCACATCAATTTTTGGAAAGTGGTTGGGGTCTTGGTTAAACCAAAAGGCATCACGCTAAATGTGTACACTCCCCATTATGTAGCAAAGGTAGTGTTGATCTTCAATAGCAATTGTTGCTTGATTATAACCCAAAAATACATCAAGGAAGCTATATACTTCCTTGCTTTCTACTCTTCCAAAAGATGATCTACAATGGGTAGTGAATAACTATCTTGAATGGTGGCAATGTTGACTTTCTTGAGGTTAATACAACCTCAAGTTTCCATTGTTCTTTGGTATGACCACCAAAGGTGAAACCCATTCAATGTGCTCTATCTCATATATGAATCTAGCTGCTAAGAGTTTGTCTATTTCCTCTTTAATTTTGGGGTGAATAGACATTGTTATAAGTATAAGGCCTTTGTTTAGACGGTTTAATGTAAGGTTTCATAGGAATTCTATGGGAACATATCGATGGATGAACTCCTTTCAGGACTTCGTAAGTCCAAGCAAATATGTCCTGATATTCTCATAACAATGCTATTAGCTCTTGTTGTTCTTGTATGGACACATCCTTACCTATGTAGGTGCATCTCTCTTCATCCCCTTCTAGGGTTGTAGCTCAGTGATGAGTAGCACCTCCTTTAATGTCAATCCGGGAAGACGTGAGGATGGTATGAAGACCTCGAACTAGTGGAAGCACAAGTGCGTGAGTGAGAAGCACACCAACATGCACACACATACACACACACGCGCACACACGGCAAGACAAAGAGTGAGGAGCAATGGAGTTCTTTAGATTACTTTCACAAATCTCTTACAAGTTCGTTTCAATTACAATCTAACCTCAAAAATGAGCTCTCTAGCTCCTTTTAAAGTTTTTGACTAGCTTTGGCCCTGTCCAGACCTAGTGTCCGGCCTAGTTAAAAATTAGGTTCTAGGGCCAATTTGAGGGCTTAAACGGAGTCTAAAAAATACGAAAATTGATATGTAGGTACTTCTAAGGCTCCTCAAGCTCGAGGACTCCTCGGCTTGCACAAAATGGAGCTACAAAAATATGAAATGGTATTTACAATGATTGTTAGTGATAAGAATCACTTTTGATTGGTGTAAGGTCTTGAAAAATTAAAGGTTGCCTTAGTGCTAGATCTGCGTGAATGCTCGTACTTGCTTCTCCATGAAGAAAATTATTGGCCTACTTGCCAGATCTTCGTTGACTGCCCTGTCTGCTTGCGCTGTCCCTTCGCTCTGACTCTCTTCGTCTTGTGGCTCCTTCGGTTCCCCGACTGCTACCAACACCCCCCCCACTCTCGCGTCTGTCGCCCCTGACAGACCCTTGTCTAGAGGATTTTTGAACATAGTATTGGACGACATCGGAGGCTAGGTGGTGTTCTTCTAGTCGTAAGCCGCGTGCTAAATCCGTGAGCAAATCATCCCAATTCACAGGTCCGGGAACGTCTGGATGAGGCACCCTCAATTGTTCTGAGTAAATAGTTCTCTCCACAGCAAATAATTGGAGGAGATGTGATGGTCTGGGTATAAAGATTTTGGAGTGATATTCCCAGAATCCTGTGATGAACATCTCCTCAAATGTTTGTTTAAAGCAGGCTGGGAGGTACTTGATTCTGGCGTGCCAAGCATATATTACTTCAATTGATGGGGTGGTACTCATATCGTACACCAGATCCTGGTTTCCTGTTACGAAGCCTGCTCCTGAGAAGTGAGGGTCCTTAATGTTCTTAAACGTCCTGAAAGTGATCAGCATTAATTCAAATATTTTCATACACATCTGGGCCATCACATCGGGATTATTGCGTAGCCGAATGCTCTAGTGACGGATTGTAGAAATCATGTAATTCACCGTGGGGGGTCCTCGTGGAGGCGCTAGATAAACGTAATTTAACCATTTTGCACAGGCTTTGATGTCTCTGACGGCAATAGTGAATTCAGGCCAGGTGCGTCTTCGAAGAACTGGAATGTAACAAGGATTATATTTAATAAACAACGGCATATTATTCCAGGTTCGGACCATTTCAGGATATGTTTCCAAAAGCCTGATCCTCCAGGTGGGTTGATGGATGGACCCACGCCTAGCACTCTCCGGTATATCATCTGGACCAAATTGTGTAGCAAATGTGGGAGGCTTGCCGCATCGTCGTTGAATTTCGGCGTTGTAATCGGCCAAAAGTATGCAGTACGGCACATATTGGTCATCATTGGTGCCGATCCATCTATGATGAGACATGCTTCTGAAATATTCTGACCGTATGACAGTGTCTTCTAGGTTCGCTAGCGATTGGATCTGAATGGCCACTCGTTCTTCGTGGGTGTTCGCTGTCCTTTCCAGTGTCTGAAGCCACTCGGGTGCTTCTACTTCCAAGGTGTCTAGTCCCTCTGAGGTGCGTTGCCCTCCTGGCATCGGCATAGGAACATACGGTTCTTCGTACGAATCATCTACCTCAATAGGGACCAACTCTTCTGGCTCTGGTTCTACTACTGGAGAAGGCTGCCTCTCGTATGTCAGTAACCTCTTTTGTAATTCTGCCACCTGCTCAGTTAAGGCCTTTACCTCGTCTGAGGTAGAGGTTGATGGGGCACTCTTCGGTTGCTCTTCCTGTTCCTTAAGTCTGCTCCGTAGTGTGTCACGTTCTCTTTCCAAGTCATCATGGGCTTCTAGAAGATCTGCATAGCTTTCCAAAATGGTTTTCATCGTCTCCGAGGGAACTGCTTTGAACTGCTCTGGATCTATCTCGTGGGGAGAGCCTTCCATTGCTGCTTCCAGATTCTCTTCATTTTGTTTTTGCAGTCTCTTGTTCTCTTCAAGTGCTGTGGCCATATCTTTCCTGAGTAGCGCCAAGTTACGTCGGACTCGTAGGTTATCGGCCTGGTATACTTCGAGCAAGGCTTCTAATTGTTTGACGCCTGATTCTTTCGATGGTTGGGGTGCCTCTAGTAGTGTTTGGTGAGCCTGCTCAAGCGTTGTATAACGTTGATTCACCTCTGCATTTTCTTCTTCAAGAATTGTAAGTTGTCTTTGTAAGTTCTGGTGATTTATTGTCAGTTGTTGATACCGGTCGTCCAAAGCTTTGTACTCATTCTGAAGTTGATAGACACATTGATTTAAAGCTTGGAATATACTATGTACATTAAATGATGCAGGGAGGGGTGAAGATGCAGGGGGAATGGGGGCGGGAAAGGGAGTGGTGAATGATGTAGATGCAAGTGGAGATGTGGGTGGAGGGGGTATGGGAGATGGAGGTGGCATGGGGGGAGGGAGCGGTGCAGTGGCAGGAGATGTTTCCATAGTGTCAAGTGTTTGAGTGACCGTGTAGATGGGGATCGTGGGTGGGGTGGATGTGACGTTAGTGAAGAGAGTGGTGAAAGTGGGCATGGTGACTCCCCCGAATTGGATTCCCGGAGAGAGTGGAATTCCCATTACAATTGTGGTGGTAGTGGATGTGGTGGTGGTAGTGTCATGTGGTGGAGTGAGTTGTGTAGTGAGGGGTGGGGAGGGTGGTGACAGTGGTGCTTCGTGATGTTCGTCTGTTTGCGTTGTATCTCCTGGTGCTGATACATTGATATGAATTTGTTTCCCGGATCTCATGGGACGGGCGGGAACTCCTTTCTCAAATCGGTGAATGTAGGTCATTGCCTCATGAATGTCCTCATCCAATCCTACTGCATCTGCATGTAGGTTGAGGGACTCGATGAACAGATCATCCACACCTTCCTCTGCCAGCATTTGGTTCATGAGTTTCTTGCCTGCTTCAAGTGACATTCTATGCTGTTCTTGAACTAGTTGCATGGTTCGATATAGTCTTTTTATTTGTGCCGAATACGCGGGGGCACTTGCTAACTCTGAAAGTTCATCATACACTTGTTCTTCGTAGGGTTCTTCCTCTTGTTCTGTCTCTTGTTCCTCTACGTCGACTTCTACCACTTGCGGTCGGGTGGGGGCTGACGTTGTTGTATGGGTTTGTGGTTCTTGAGTTCGCTCGATTTCCGTTTCGAGATTAGAGTCATAGATTAGCCTAGCCACTTCTTCATCAGTAAGATCATTGAGAGTAAAACCCTGGGGAAATTCCAAGTCCGATGGGACTGGTGGAAACACTAGATTGGGTCCCTCTGTACTTGGTCTTGGTAGCCGAATGGTGAATGGTCTAACACGTCGTGTCTGGGGAGGGGTAATCTCTGGTGTAGTGGTGGCTCCCCTGGGTTGAGCGCAGGGTAATTGGACTCCTCCTCTCATCTTCTTTGATGGAGGACCTGCAGCTGATAGCCTTCTCTGGAATTCCTGGACCCGAGACCATACGAGTGCCCGCTGAATAGGCACGTCATAGGCTAGACATCGATAGATTATCTTGGTCAGAGCACAACACCCGTGGAGCACGTTTTTCTGCTTCTTGTTCCACCGTTTATGGGCTAGGTGGATCTGATCTATGATCCAATGTGGCACGTTGATAGGGAGGTTTTCTGCCTCTGCCAAATACAAGCTAAACCATATCTTCTTTGGAGGCATGGTGAATCTTTCCTGTGCGAGAAAAGCAAAATGCTGCATGATGGTCCGTAGGTGAAGAGCGATGGTCGGTGTCATTGCCACCATGTCCTTCAGCTTATTGAGATCTTTATGTTTCATTCTGCTTGGAACCATTGTTTCCTTTTCAGTAGGAATGTGCATATCGTACATACCCAATGCTTCTCGTACCAGATTGAGGGTCAGTTTGAATCTTTTAAGTTCGTGACCCGGCAATAGTGAGGGTACCACAAAAGTGCTGTCGCCTCCCTTGGCCTTGCTAGGAGTGATGGTACTGATAAGATAAGAACAACGTAAGAAATCTGGCTTCGGTAAGTGGGCTCTGAAATAATTGTCCAGGCCTGCTTTGGTCCATACGGAACGCATGACTTCGGCATTCTGATAGCTCTCAAATTCGCGTGTGAAAAAATGGTAGCATCCCCATTTACCATTAAACTCCAATTCCGCTTCCCAGAAATAGGTGCCATCACCCAACGGTCCTGCAACATCACTGAACCAATGCGCGTGTTTGCCCACTTGAGAGGTGTGCCCCTGGGGAGGATCCTGAACTGGGAGTACATGCACAACTTGAAGTTCTTGCGGCCTTTCGGTGAGATGTGGTTCGAGGAGGAGTGTTTCTATATCCACAATCTGTGCGCTGGATCCGGCGTGAGAACTAGCACCTCCAGCTTCTGCCATGGCCCTGCTTGCTTGATGGTTCTGTGAGAATATAGAACCAGGCGTTAACATCGTGATGGACAGAGTAAATCCGTTGTTGTCCCCGTTACAACATTAACGTGATGTAGATGATGAGTCAGTGGTTAGTAAGTGCACGATGACAGTGTGTGTAGTTAATGCCTGGATAGTCCTAGGAGTTAGATGGAAAGATGCACTGTCTGCCTAATGCAGTTAGTAAGTGGAGATGAATTCACAGATTGGGTTCGGGGGGTTTAGTACAAGTCTTAGGTTGCCAAACGCCATGAATGGCTTTTGGTCTTGGTTTTGTGGAGATTTGGGAGGGTTGCATGAGTAATTCTGCTGGGAGTTGTTGTGTCATTGGGACCCATTTACGAGTGAGTCTGTGCGTGCTTCTAGGTGGTAGTGTGTTCGAGTGTATCAGACAAGAGTGGGCGGCGGCTGCTTGAGCGAGTGAACCCTATCGTGTATGATGTGAATTGTGTGGGGATAGTTGAGCCCGCAAGCAAGCCTTAGGCACCCAAATTTGTCTTGATTGTGGGTCAGCCTTCATCGACTTCTTGGGTACCCAAATGGATTTCACTTTCTCAACAGAGGTTTTAGGAGTCCTCTTATTAGCATCAAGTCGTTGATTACTAATAGGAAGTTGCGCCCGTTGTTGCGACTTAGTTACGGTCGGCAACTCGTCTTTCCGCACCCACATTTGTTTCATCAGCTGAGTTGTTCTGCTTCGCCCGTTCTTTTGATCTCTCACCTGGAGAGTCTTCAGTGATTGATCTGCCCTGAGTTGATGCCTCCTTCTGGCCTTTGGAAAAGAAGGGAGTTCCATTGTGGTTCTGACTCCTTCTTTGATATCTTCGTTCTTCTGTATCACATAGCCTTGGACAAGAACAGCATGGTCAACTTCATGTGTACCCCTGGAGGGACCAGGAGTCTGTGCTCTTCCTAGTTCCTTGAGTGCTTCATTATTTAACTCAATTGTAATTCTAGTTTGATTCACCCATACCTGAAGAAGTCCACTTCTTAGGTTTAAGTTGACTGCTTGGCCATAGATCCAGTCTTGACCCAAGACAAGGGGTTCAGTGAGGTCCTCATCTTGACATACTAGTACTTTAACTGTCATTGCCTCATCATGAATATAGAGGGGAAGTTCCACCTCGCCCATGCAAGGGGTTTCCACGCCTCCCAATCCTATGAGATATGCTTTCACAGGATTGACAGTCAATTGCAACTCTTGACAGTAAGACAATTTAACAGCACTAGTGGCTGCACCTGAGTCAATCAAGGCTCTTCAGTCCTTGCACTCTTTCCTTGTCCTATATCTACGGTTATGAAAGGACATCGATCAGTTATCCTTTGTGAGCTCATACCTGAAACTTCACACATAGCCACGTCATATCCCTGATCTGCATATGCATCTTGCCTAGGGTGCTCTCTACCTTGTCTTCTTAATTTCATTCTCCGTATGTGCTCTAGGGCTTCCGCTTGAGCTTCTTCTCGAATTCGCTTTTCTTCCTCTTTGCGTTTCTTAGCAGTGTTAAGTCGACTTAGCATTTCCTCTGTGAGAGGTTCCTGATACAACTTGACTCTGCATCCGCTGATATAACTTGGGAGAACATCGCCTTCTAATGTGGTTAGTTGCACTGCTCCACTTGTTGAGATTCTGTTAATGATCATGGGTCCGTAGCCTCTCTTCTCCAGTTTCCTCGCATGTTGCTTCAAAGTGTATACTAGTACTAGGTCGCCTGCCTTCAAACCTTTATCCTTAACATGGGCATCAAAATACGCCTTCTGTCGTTTCTTAGCTGCATATATCCCTGCAGCTGCCCTTAGTCTTGTTTCTCCTAATCGTTCAAGGTAAAAAAGTCTAGAGGAGAGTTCATGACCCGTCCATTCGTGCTCTTGTGCTACCTTCAATGTAGGTATCAAGAAGTCCAATGGGAGCACTGCATTTTGGCCAAACACCATCTGAAAGGGGGTGGCTTGGAGTACCGTTTTGTAGGCGACTCGGTATGCCCAAACATCATGGTGTAGCTGTTTGTCCCAATCAGAGCGTTTATTATTCACGAGCTTGGTCAACACATTGCACAGAATCTTGTTTGTGCTTTCGGCTTGCCCATTAGCTTGTGGGTGGTAGGGTGCAGACTTCTTATGAACTACCAAGAATTCGTGGAGTAGATTTTCAATCACTTCGTTCAAGAAGTGAGTGCCTCTATCACTTACTAACTCTATAGGTAGCCCGTATCTTGTGAACACATTCTCAAATAAAAACTTGGCTGTTGTTTGAGCATCGTTCTTAGTTGTGGCTTTTACCTCTACCCACTTTGTTAGATAGTCTGTTGCAACAATGATATATTCTGCATGGGAACCCTTAGCTGGGGGATTAATAGGACCTACGAAGTCTATTCCCCACTTAGAGAAGGCACGTCCACCCATCATAGGTTTCAGTGGCATCTCATCTTTATGTATAGGATATTGAGTTCTCTGACAGACATCACAGCGTTTCACATAGGTATGTGATTCCATGTGAAGGGTCGGCCACCAAAAGCCCGCAAATAGTATTGCTTTGATCACCCGATCTGGACCAAAATGTCCTCCTGCTACACCTTGGTGAGCAGTGTCTAAGATCTTGAGATACTCACTTTCATGGACACATAGTCTCAAGTAACCATCTTTACCACGTTTGTATAGATTATCGCCAATGAGAGAGTAATCCCGGGCTTCTTGTTCTAAACTCCTTTTCCTAGCAAGCGTCCTGTCTTGAGGGAATGTTTTCGTCCTCAGGAAGGATACTAATGTTTCACTCCAATCTGGCACTAGGGACACTTGATAAAGAGTGGCATGTTCCACAGGTGGTTTAATGCAACAGATTGGGCATTCCTTGCACAATTTTTGGACATCAGCTTCCATAGTTGGCCAATGTACTCCTAGTCTCCTTAGTGTTTGTAGGGTTCGTTGCTTTGAATGGTGTTGCTCTAATGCACCTACATGTGCTAATTGCAACCATTTTGTGTATTCATCCTCTTCCACACAACAAGCCAAGATCCCTTGATTTGTGTGCTTGTACATACTTCCAGCCATGATGTGATACTTTTGGGCTTTTACTACCTCCCTATCCTGCGTGTTTATTACTGGGTGGCTAGGCCCGTATGTCAATACTGGCACTAGTGGCTTAGCCCATTGTGGCACCACTTCCAAATTAAACAAGTAAGCATCAGGAAGGTCATCTGACACTCCTTGTGGGGCTTCTCCAGATGTGAGCCTAGAAAGATGATCAGCTCTCAAATGAGTCCTTCCTTTCCTTACCACAACCTCGAAATCGTATTCCATTAGTAAGAGAAACCATCTTAACTAGAACTTCCTCTCCCATGATTGGCTCTATGGAGAAGACTGAAATGTCATAGCCATCCTCATCACAGTGGGGTGTCCATTGTTCCTCATTGATGGCTACATCCATTGTTGCTAGGATTTCTGCCCAGCCGTGGGGTTCAAATTCTTCGTCAGGAAAGACTACAGGTGCATAGGCTGGGTCTTGAATGGGTCTATGTGTTTCGTTTGCACCTATTTCTCTGGCCTTTTCTCTCTTCTCTTCCTCTACTGCTACTTTTCACATCCATAAGTGAGTGTCTTCATGCATCCATGAGGATCTTGATCCTATGGAATGCACCGATTCCGTATCATCTTTGGCTCTATGGATGGGGTTCCATTGGATAGGGGGGACATCTCTATGAGAGTAATCCTTGAGATTGACTTTGGTCGTAACACCTAAGTGCTGCAGGTATAAAGAATTGGTTCCCCAATCCTGTACCACTTGCAACTGTCGCATAAAAGGTCGTCCCAAGATCATCTCATAGGCATGATTTTTGCTGAAGTCACATATGGCAAATGTGTGCTCAAACTCGACACCACAGGTGGTGAGAGTTATTCCTTCTAGCAATCCTAAGGGTCTCTCAATATGACCATCGGCCATCTGCAATTTCATTCTCGTTGGCCTGAGTGCTGGCTTGCCCCAACGCTTCCATAGGGAAGTGGTGGCAATTGCAACTCCTGCGCCTGAGTCCAAAATTGCCTTGGTGGTGTACTCTTTGTAGGTAATGGGAAGATAGGTGTTTCCTTCTTCACCTTCACACATATCTCCTATCTTATCCAAGGGTATCTCTGGCACTTTCCTATGTGATCCTACCTGGGAATGAGGTTTGGCTATCTCGGGCACTTGATTGGCTACATGTTCCCACACTTCTAGTCTAACCTTAAGCAGCTCTTCCAAAGTGAGATTGCACTGCACTTTGGTGTTCTTCACCACCTCTGTGTTCCTGGGTATGACTGAATCTTCATTTCGTATTATGACTGTGGGGGTTCTCATACAAGTAGACTTGGCTTCCCATGGCCCCGTGAAGTGGGGTAATTCCTGTAGAGAGTTAGACTCAAAGTCTAATCTTTCTTGTGATTGGGTACTCTCCTGCTCTCCATAAATGGAAGGAAGGTCTTGTGGGAATTGATCGTGTGTGTCATCCACCAGTTCAATGGGAGGAGGGGCTTCACTTTCCTTAGCCCATTTGTCTTCTTGAATCTCGCGTAGGAATTCTGGCGTGAACCGATTCATAGAAGATGATGTGTCTGGCTCCGTAGAGTTAGGCACATAGGCTTCAGGCACATAGGCTCTCTGGGTAGGAAGACCTGCTCTTTCACTAACCTTGTTATGGTGTTGAGTGGCGAGTTCCTTTCGTGATCGTGCCATTGGATTCTCTATTCTTTCTAGGGAGGGGGGATTGTCTGATTCAGTGGAGTTGGGCACGTAAGCTTTTGATGGGGGATGGGTTATGTTTTTGCTTACTTTATCTCTTTCTTGATTTTTTTCTTCCTTGGCAGATCTTGCAATTATGCCCTCTAACTTCTCTAGAAGTCCATCCAAGTGTAATTGCGTCTTGGCTGAGCCCGAGTAATTGAAAAGGCGACTGGCTTCAAACATAGTTTGAGCCAAGGCGACCATTTTCGCGCAAAGCTTGGTTCTTTCTATCTCTAGGTCAGCTCTAGGGTAGCACTTGTCATGATCCGTGACATTTGGCCCTTCTTGGATTCTGGCCTGATATGCTTTAAGCATCATGTCTATGTCTTCAGGAGGGGGATCAGCTAATACTGATCCTGCTCTAGGGGGTGGTGGCATCGTATGAGGTGGATTGGAAGGTGGCGGGTCGGATGGCGATGGAAATGGTAGTGGTGGAGTAGTGTGAGAGGGAGTTTGAGATGTGAGTTCAGTTATCCTGGCTTTGGTTTCTCTTATGCTTTCCTCAAGTCACTCATCTTTTTAGCCCATTGTCGTTTCATTCTTTCCCGACTATCTTTCCACGCTCTAGTCCTTTTCTTTGTCATGCTCTCGGTTTCACTAGCCTCTGTGTTCTTATCCTGGTTTACCCCTTGGTTCTGCTGCAATGCCTGAGCTCTAGTCACTACCTGTACTGGTGCGGTGGATGTCACACTTCTTGTGGAGTCTACCACCAACCCAATAACGTTAATAGGAGTGATTTTTGGCATATTATTAGGATTCTTAGGGCAATCTCGTAAGAGATGCTCCTTTCCACACTCTTGACAATAGCCCTGGATCGTTACTGACTGGGGTTGTGTAGGTGGAGGCAAGGGACAGTCACGAATGAGATGATCTCCTTGACATCTGTAGCATGGTCCTCTAGGGAATGGGGGTCTTACTTGTCTAGGTTGGGGTCTAGGGTTGGGGTTTGCATACATGACGTTTGTGTAATCTGATTCCCAACTAGGTTCATTTGGTTCTTCACTATAGTAAGACTCACCATGTTCAGGAGACTGCATATAGTAAGCCTGGGGACTATCAACATGTGTAGAATCGAAGCTATGGTCACTGGGATCACTCTCTGAAAGCAATGGCGTTACGGGGACTATAGCTCTATTCAGGTTTTCTTCTGCAGCTGCATACTTTATAGGTATCAAGCTGGATGGAGCTGGAGGTTGTTGGGCTAACACAGGCTGAGGCCTTTGCTGGGCTTGGTATTGTGTTTGGTAGGTTTGTTGAGGCCTAGCATACTGTTGTGGTGGGTACTGGTTCTGATATCTGCCTTGTTGAGGGTATGGTTGAGGGTAGGTTTGCCTAACAGCTTGTTTATTGTATGGGCAGTCTTGTGCTGTGTGATTTGTGTATCTTCGTTCTATGGTGCAGTACTGGCTACTAGGATTTACTTGGGGTTGGGCCATAATGGGACATACATTAGCCATGTGGTCGCCACCACACGTGTAGCATCTCTTCACACGGGCAAACCTTGGGATCTGTTTACTAGTGACACCTAATTTCTGAGCTACTTTCTCCGCAAGTTCCTCAATTGATGTGGATTGCGTGGAAGAGAGGTTAGAGGCACTATCCGAATCTTTGTATATCTTGGAAAGCTCTAATTCATCCCCTAGGTTATCCTCAATGTCAATGCACATGCGTACACAATCCTCTATTGTCCTAGGGTCCTTCAAGTACACATACGATCTCAATTTGGTACTTAGCAATCCATCCAAGAATAAAGCCACTTGCTTAGCTGGTGTGGGTAGCTCCGAAACAGGGCATCTTTCTAAGTATTGCCTAAATCTTCTTCCTGCAAGTCTCACGGTTTCTTGCGGGGTCTGCTTGAAGCTGTGGATCAGTGAGGAGGTATTATGTCTTATGCCACTCTTAGAGAATTCAATAATGAAAGCCTCTAGGAGTTGGTCTATGCTCCTGAACTGTCTCTCGTTTAGTGGCTGAAACCATGTCAGGGCAGTGTTCCTAAGGGTCAGACCAAAGGCATTATACTGCGTAAATAGATCCTCCACTTGTTCAGCTCTCAGGACTTGTCTAAACTCAGCCACATGATCATATGGATCTCTAGTGCCATCGAAGTAGTTCTTCATGGACTTAACTAGCTGCGTTGGTCTCAAAGTCCTGGTGTGTTCTCTAGGTCGTGGTAGAGGGAACTCATCTGCGTTCCTTTGATTCCTGTGAGCTCTAAGTACCTCAGGCTCTACTCTATTGGTTTCCGTCCTCGTTCTCTCTCTGCCCCCTGAGTTGGCAAAGCTCACTTCTGGTCTATCTCTACTTCTGTCTCTTTGGGTTCCATGAGCTTGGGATGTTCCCGCTCCAGGGTGACCGTAGGACACATTTGATCTTGGTTGGGGGAAAATAATTTCACCTTTCCAAGTGTAAGCATGCCTATCATTTTCTGTCACCACGAAGATCCTCTCTGAAGCGTGATCTAAGTAGGTCACTCTACCTGGGCTATCAGGATCCTTAAACTCATAGATCATGATTGTTCCAATATCAAATGGCTGATCAGATTTATATCTCCAAAAGGCTTCTTCAGTTTCTCGGTTCAGAAGAAGATCTATGCTCTTATTATCTTGGGGAATCCACTCTGGTGTGATAATCCTCGTAAGAACAGATTTCCCTCGAGGGGTCCTCGGTTCTACCCCCATGTTTCCTTGCTCTAGGTCATCTAAGTCTGATTCTGGGACTACATTCCCAAATTCATCAGTCCTATCAGGATGACTGGTGACTACATATATTGTCCCTTCCTTGTCTAAGTACACTCCATTTTCGAACTTGACAGCTGGGTGCTCTAGTCCAACGGAATGATCGGGATTCTTAATCTGTACCACAGATCTTCCTAGGCCGTCCTCATAGATGCTAGCACCCAATTGGTTGGTCCTAAGGTATTCCAACTGCGTTTTGTAAGGGCCTTCTACCCTATGCAAGTATGGCACTCCTGAACTGCCTGTAGGTCTGTCCATGCCTTGAGACGTCTCTGATTCACTAGTCTCAGAACTTGGGTAGTATGAGTGATGGCTCAACTGCTGGGCCCACGACCTAGCAGTGTGGTTGACACTAGCCTCTGAAGACCTAAGGCTCTGTCTATCCCTTACTAGATGTCGCCCTGATCTAAGGTTCATATGCCTAGTTAAGTAGCCCAATTTTTGCCCAGAGTACAACCTCGTTGCTGATCAATTAGTCTCAGTCGCTTGATTCGTTTTTAGTGAGTTATTATGTTTATGATCTTGTCTAATATTGCGTCGTCAGGAATACTTGAGTAGTTTTCGTACTTTAGTTTGGTCGTTTCATGTTGGGTTCTTTTCCTTTAAGGTTGTCGTTCACACACACAGGTTATCTCTTGACTTGAACTTGATTTCTTAGATAGTCTTTGATTTATCTCGTGCCTATCGTTGCCTGGAATTACTTCTAACACTACCCGTGCTTAGCCTAAACTAAGAATTGACAGAGGGTGTTGCGGGTTTTCCAACCTTGAGTTCCTTTCCTTGAGTTGTTGCCCTGGTGTGCCCAGGACGCGTGTTCCCAAGCCTGCACTTACTCTTGCTTTGCGTACCCTTCGATGCTCTCAAAGGACCTGTAAAAGGCCCAAGTTTAGCTCAAGATTTAAATTCAAATGACAACCCCAAGCACTTCCATTCATGTAACTCAAACACCAATTAGCCCATTGGTTTTATGGAACTTAATTCTAGGGATCCCTGAATTTTGTTCCCCCTGGGTATGGTCAACTTCAAAATACCCTATCTGAAAATCAATGCATTATTCTTATAAAAAACAGTTGAGGGCGTGTAGTATATGCCATGAGCTTTCTGACAAGCCCTAAAGCTCAAAAATTGGATTTCGTATGAAAAAGTTATGACCATTCAGGGTTTTGGAGTTAAAACAGGATTCAAAACAGGCTAACAGGAATTCTCAAGTTGCTTGTGGCACGGCCTCGCGATGCAATACTATACCCTAGTGTTTGCCCCACACTTAGCCAAAATTAAGACCACTATTTTTTCCCAAAAAATTTGACCTAATTTGCCCTTCTAACGTGTTCGCAAAGTCTGTCGGTCGCGATTGACAGGTCAATCGCGATTGACAGGTCCGTCGTGGCTGTCGGTCGCGATTGACGTGTCGATCGCGATTGACAGGTCCGTCGTGGCTGTCGGTCGCGATTGACGTGTCGATCGCGATTGACAGGTGTCTCGAAAAGTCAATCAGTCGTGGTCAAAGGGTCGTTGACTCTGTCAGTCGCGATTGATGAGTCGATCGCGATTGACAGGTCGGTCGCAAGGTCTGTCCGTCGTGGTCAAACAATCGTTGACTCTGTCGATCGCGATTGATGTGTCGATCGCGATTGATAGGTCGGTCGCGAGGGTCTGTCCGTCGTGGTCAAACAATCGTTGACTGTGTCGGTCACGATTGATGGGTCGATCGCGATTGATGACTCGATCACGATTGACACGTGTCACGCGTAGGCTCCGTCGGTCGTGGTCAATCGGTCGTTGACTCTGTCGGTCGCGATTGACAGAGCCGTCGTGGGCTGTCGATCGCGATTGACGTGTCGATCGCGATTGACAGGTCTGTTCGTCGTGGTTTGTCGATCGCGATTGACGTGTCGATCGCGATTGATAGAAATCTGTGGAATTTCAAAAAACTAAACACATTTTTGGGAAGCTCTAGGCCTGTAGGTCATGGATATGCACTTTGTTTAGCAAATAGATCAACTTTTCTGTCGGTCGCGATTGACAGAACCCGGCGACACACAGACAGTTACTTCGAATTCCGTACCTGCGCAAGGTGCTGGGGACGAAGATGCGGCCTGTACCTGCAATACAACTCAGAAAACATGCAAAAACAGCACACACAATTTCGCTCTCTCGCTCTCTCTCACGAGTGAAATGAGGGAAATGAGGTGGAGATGGTGATATGATCAAAAAACAGAAATTTTCGCGATGATGGAGATGGAGGTGGGAGATGGTGATGATGATGATGGTGATGAAGGTGGTGAAGAAAAAACAAGAAAATAGATGAAAGTGAAGAAAATACCTACAACTCCAATGCGTCAACTCTACGTCTTACCATCACACGCTCGTCCTCAAAGCTCGATCCCCGGCAACGGCGCCAAAATTTGGTGTAGCTCAGTGATGAGTAGCACCTCCTTTAATGTCAATCCGGGAAGACGTGAGGATGGTATGAAGACCTCGAACTAGTGGAAGCACAAGTGCGTGAGTGAGAAGCACACCAACATGCACACACATACACACACACGCGCACACACGGCAAGACAAAGAGTGAGGAGCAATGGAGTTCTTTAGATTACTTTCACAAATCTCTTACAAGTTCGTTTCAATTACAATCTAACCTCAAAAATGAGCTCTCTAGCTCCTTTTAAAGTTTTTGACTAGCTTTGGCCCTGTCCAGACCTAGTGTCCGGCCTAGTTAAAAATTAGGTTCTAGGGCCAATTTGAGGGCTTAAACGGAGTCTAAAAAATACGAAAATTGATATGTAGGTACTTCTAAGGCTCCTCAAGCTCGAGGACTCCTCGGCTTGCACAAAATGGAGCTACAAAAATATGAAATGGTATTTACAATGATTGTTAGTGATAAGAATCACTTTTGATTGGTGTAAGGTCTTGAAAAATTAAAGGTTGCCTTAGTGCTAGATCTGCGTGAATGCTCGTACTTGCTTCTCCATGAAGAAAATTATTGGCCTACTTGCCAGATCTTCGTTGACTGCCCTGTCTGCTTGCGCTGTCCCTTCGCTCTGACTCTCTTCGTCTTGTGGCTCCTTCGGTTCCCCGACTGCTACCAACAAGGGTATATCCTTGAAAGATAATTAGGGAGTCAAGTTTCCTTCATCACCTTCACTAAAGTCTCCAATTTGATCTATATGCATCTTAATAGTTGATTTTCCCTCCATCTTCTCTTCCTTATTATATGTACTTCCTTCCTTCAAATTCAATTGATTTGCCAATTTTTTCCATTGATGGGGCTTCACTTGCAAAAGTTCTTCTAGGGTTATAACACATTGGCCTTTCACTTTCTCCAATTCTTGTACAGTGGTTGACTATACACATACAAGATGCCAAGACTCCGAAAGAGGCTTGGAAGAGTCTGGTCACTTTGTATGAGACAAATAAAAAGGCACAAAAATTGCAACTTAAGAATAGGATGCATACTTTGGAGAAAAAGGGCATGTTGGTAAGTGACTACACCCTGAAAATCAAAAGCATATGTGAGTCACTTGAATCTATTGGCATGAATGTAGATGATGATGCTAAGGTGGAAGTGTGCCTTTGTGGTCTAAGAGCTACATATAAGCAATCCAAAACATCTATTTAGAGTGGGGAAAATATTTTGAATTTTGCTGATTTGGTGTCCATGTTGATTATTGAATAAAAAAATCTTGGTGAGGACTTGAACTTCCAAGGAAAACCTAGTTTTGAGGAGGTATTCTACTCTGGTAGAGGAAGAGGTAGAGGTAGAGGCTTTGTAAGTGGAAGAGGAAATAGTAACCAAGACCAAGGTCAACATCAGAATCATGCAAGAGGTAAAGGATAGTTTTGAGGCAGGAGAGCCAAAGAGGCTGGGCAAATTTCCAAAGAAATGATTTAGGTAATGAAAATAAAGGATGCCAGAATTGTTTTAAAACTGGAAACTTTGAACATGATTGCAGGTTGAAGAATCAAAATAATAGGAGGCAACAAAACAACTATGCATCCACAAGTCTAGATGATTGTGAGAACTTGTTCATGGTTCAACATCACATGATGAATATGATATCTGTTGATGTTTCAAAATCGAATGGAAATGTCTGGTATATTGATTTAGGTGCTTCAAATCACATGAACACTCATTTGGAATGGTTTAGTTAGTTTGAAAAAATTGCCAGTTCTTGGATATGTTGATGACACATCACACCCTATCGAGCATAAAAGAAACATAGCATTGTCTATGGAGGATGGAAAAGTAAAACATCATGCTGATGTGATGCATATTCCAAATATAACAAAGAATCTGGTTTTTGTTGGAGAAATGGTTGACCAGGGATAACAAGTCAGATTCAATGTTGATGGGTTATATGTAGAAGAGTATAAATAGGATAAAAAATCAATTGTCAAAGGAAAAAAAATGGGTAGGATGTTCACCTTAAATGTGAACATTCTTGAAATGAATGCAACCATGTTTGCAAAAGGTAGAGGAGTTATTGATGATATAGAAATCTGGCATAAACAAATCGGACATGCAGACTTGCAAAGGCTGAAATTGATGGAGTCCAAGGAGATTGTCAATGGACTACCAAATTTCAAAGTTGCAGAAATGAAAAAGGTATGTGCAACATGTCAATTTGGTAAATAGACAAGAGGATCATTTTTGCATGACAAGCATGTTAGTGAGAATGCACTTGAAATAGTACATACTGATGTTTGGGGTCCTGCAAAGACCACATCTTGTTGGTGCATGACAACCATCAATTGATGATTTGGACAAAGATTTGAATCCAAAGAATGAAGCAAAGATCAACATAAGAGGCTTGGAGTTTAGTGCATGATCAGAAGTTGAAGACTTGTATATACATGTACTCTAATTTTGAATTTAGTTTAAAAGAAACTTTGTATCCTTGATGAGTCGGGATGTAAAAATCTATATATACATGATATAGATGTATTACCAAGTGAGGAGATCATGTATCACATGAATTAAAAGTCATTAGAAGACTTTGAGAGTAAGAAAAAGGAAATAATTCATCAGATGTATAATTTATCATAATAGAAGAGAATATAAAATATTGCACCTGGATCTTTTGCTTAGTGCTCCTTCTGTGCTTATCCTCTTGAGGAATGCTTTTGTACAAGTATAATTCTATAGTTGAGTGACCTCTGTACAAGTCTTATAATCTAATTGTAATCACGCTGAGAGAATTGTGAGTAGGAACATTTATATGTGTAAATGTGGAAAGTGAAGATAGAAACAGGCGCAATCCCAGTGGTCAATGTTTTGATCAGATCTCCCTCCACAGTGTAACGTTTTGAGCAAATAAGCACTCATTCTTTAAGTTGTAAAGTAAGCTACTTGTGGCTAAAAGAATTTGAATAAATGGTATCTAGTTTGGGAGAACCATGCATTAGAAGTTGCAGGTGTCAAACTCGATTACACAAAACAGCAATTTCAGACATAGGTACAATGTTTGAATCAAATCTTAAGATTTACTGAACCTTTTGAGACGTTTTAGCTTGGAGAAGGTGCGCAACATTTAGACAACACTGTATACAAAGTTTCACTAGAAACTTTACACATTCACTCAATAAATGAATGAATTACGTGCAACAGACTTTTTTGTGTAATGACTTTCTTCAGAGTTAGCTAAAGTCTTGATAATTTGGCATTGGTCTTCCAAAATTGGTTGAGGTTTTTGAGTTGTTCTTGTTGGTGCAAACACTAAGCCTACACACTTGGCTATATATAAAGACTTCATGTGCAAATATTTGAGGACCCATGAGAACCATTGCTATGGATTCCTTACCTTTTTACCAATTGTAAAAGTCTATTTGACTTAGAGGAATATTTGTAGCTACCACTAAACTCGTGGAATTTGTTCGATGGAAAAGCTACGACTTTATTTGGATAGAATATCTCCTCGATTAGAGGATCACGTTTCTAGGGAAAGCCAATGAAGAATTCAAATTCAAAATTCAAATGAATGATCCATAAAAGATGATTGAAGAACTCGTCGGACAGATCACTCCATATCCGAGTCCTTGATGATCTCATTGCAGAAGAGTGTGGCTTACTTCATAGCTAAAACCTCTTAGTATGAGTGAACATTATTTTATCAAGCCAATGATTATGTGCAACATTGTCTGATAATACAATAGATCATTCATTATATCTCTTGGTCTCTCTGTCATTGTCACTTACAACAATCATTTTGTATTGCTCATATCTCATTCATTTCTCCACCATCTTCAATGTTCTATAGCTTGTTGGAATCAGCACTAAGTCATATACATGCTGAAAAATCTTGGAGACATTGTATTTACTAGATTTAGAGAAACGTGCGTTGAGGCGGTCACTGGTCAAACTTTTTAGAGGTCCTAAAAAATCAGGGGTAATGATTTGATTGCTAAATTGATTGCTCTACGTATAGTGCATCATTTCAAGTGATTCCACTTGGAAGCATTAGCTTATTAACCTAGTTTAATATCTCTAAACAGAATTTTCCTAATTCTTACTCTAGTGGAAGCACTTACCTTAACTAGTAGCATGTGTGAACAAAAATAGAAGGTTTTCATTGATTCTTGAACTTGGAAGTAGTATGTTTTGAATTAATCATTTCTCATATCATTTCCAAAGTACATAGCCACTTATTTAGTGTCATTGGAAAGCTAAGAGGGCCTACAACTCAACTCTGAAGCATAAGAGGGCCAGTACAAAGCAAGGATTAGTAGTACCTACTCATTTCTTGCACTATCCATCCATCTTTCCCAATAGTGGCATCAGAGCAAAGCTAAGGTAAAATGGGAGATGATTTTCCTTTTTTCATTGATAAATTGGACAAGAAAAACTACCAAGCATGGTCCTTGAGGATGAAGACATACTTGCAAGGAAGGAGTCTCTATGGATACATCTCGGGATATGAGGAGATGTCCATTTTTAGAAGCAAAGGATAACCTACAAGAGAGGAGCATGGAAGACTCAAATGGCAAACATAGGAGAAGAAATTGAAGAGGATCAGATTGTAAGACAAGTAATCAATGGTATTAAAGCAGATGTCAAATGGGAGAGCTTCACAGCTGCCATGGACTTGTACATGGACACTGAACTTCAAGAATCAGAGAGGTAGAGGATTTCAAAGAGGTAGATATACACAGTCAAGAGGAAGATTCAATCACCATCAAGGCTACAACAACAACAACAACAACAACAACAACAACAACAACAACAACAACAACAACAACAACAACAACAACAAAAACAACAACAACAACAAAAACAACAACAACAACAACAACAATAACAACTACCAAGGAGGCTACAAATCAAGGAAAGATTACAACAACTATAGAGAGGAGCAAGAGGATTCTCTTATGATTATGAATATGACTTCAAAACTAGGTATAAATGATGACCATCTCTTCTACATTGACTCAGGATGCTCAAACCATGTGGCAGGCAATGTAGCTCTTCTCTCTGACCTTGAGGAACCAAGGGGTAAGCATCACGTACAAACAAGTGATGACACCAAGCACTCAGTGATCAAGGTAGGAAATGCTAAAACCTCTGATGGAAATAAGAATGTATTGAGTAGGGTTCTATATGTACCTACGATTACCAAGAATTTAATGAGTGTTGGTCAGATTGTGGAAAAGGGTTTGCAGGTCACGTGTTGACGTTGTAGCATCACAACTCATACTTTTCAAACCAGGAAGCATCTCATGAGACCCAAATGTTTGCGTAGAAGCACTCAGCAGACGTAATGGCGCTTCGTCAACGTATGATTCACAACGTTATTAACAAGAAGATACAACATAAGCATCGAGAATGATGGACATAATCGTAATCACAAGCATAATAGCGACGTAATCATACATCAACATGTCACAAGTGTTAGACAAGAAGAGAACAAGCACGCATGCACATCATGACGAAAAAAGAGCAAGAGTCTAACTACAAACTAGCATTATCTCATTACTTCTAAAAAAGCTCTCTCAAAAGAAGAGGTGGAGACCTCTTTATATACAAAATGGCAAAAAAGCATGCTATGTGGGATTTCTAAACTGAAAGGAGAATGAATCCCACTTATTCTCTAGTGTGGCACTCACACACACCTATACAAGAGTGCTTTATTAACTGAATGAAAGGTAGAAAAAGGTACAAATAATGATGAAAATCAAGTGGATCCAAGAAATACATGTTGTATCTTCAACACTCCCCCCCTCCTTGACTTTGTTGTCCTCGACAAAGCTTTTACAAGTATGGAGCTTTTGTGGAGGAGCGTGTAGGAGTTCCTTTTGATTTGCATGATCCTTGCACTGTTTGCTTTGCTTTGTTACTTTTCTTCATCTTGATTTTTGCATGTTCATTTGGAGTTGATAGTCTTTTAACTTGCATCTTTTGCCTCATGTAGATGGGAAGAATATGCTAGAATGCTTTCTTTCTTTCTTTCTTTCTTTCTTCTTCTTCTTCTTCTTTTTTTTTTTTTAATGGATGGATGATGAAATGACAAAAATGTAGATGATCAATACAAAATAGATGAAATTAATTCATCTCTTCTTAGTCCATATGCATGAGTGGGGACTAAGGGTGCATGGGTGGAAAACAAAAGAAAGTGCCTATGCACGGTCTTGTAAGGTGACCCTATCTTATGCATACTCTAAAAAATGCATACAACAAAAAATGGTGCAAAAACGGATGGGTCTTGAGAAAAGTGCTCAAGGGTGAGGTAACGATGAGGCTTTCTCGAAATGTCCAACTCCAAGAGCCGCTTCTTTTCCATCAACCATTTGAAATGGATGATACCTTTGTCCACCAACCTGAAAAAAGAAAAATGAAAAGCAAACTTTTGAAATCTATGTACATGTGCCCTCTTTGTGCCTGGGTTAAACTAAGTGTGCCTAATGCTTGGCCTTTGGATGGGGCCCTATTCACGTGCATACTTGGTGTGCATCTTAAACATATGCTATGCATTGGGCAAGGTTGGGTCCGACACCCATGGATGCTGCACGAAGAGGTTTTAGGCCGCCAATATGTCTTCGCTTTGTTGGTCTTAGCCTTGAGGTTTCTCCTTGGATCTTTTCTGAGTGTTGGCTTGATTGCTTTGGATCCCTTGGTCGGAAGTGGTCGTTCTTGATGATAAAGCATGGTGGATCTAGACCGTAGATTATGAAGTCTAGTGTGAGAGGGTTGAGTTTGTATAAGAGATTTCTTTGGTACCTATATCCTAATGCGATTTGGTTGGGCTCTAAGTAATTGTTTGGCCACCCAAATTTGCTTTACATTACAAGGGAAATGTGACTTCTTCTTGATGTATGGGTCTTTTGGGCCTTCTATGTGAGTTTTTATAAAAAACTCATCTTTACATGGGGAATTCAACAAAGGTTTAGTTTCTATACATATATCATGCTCATGCAATGGCTCATAAGGTTGTGTGGTTTGAGATCGCTCTAGAGATTCATCGAGATATGTATCCTTATTACACATAGAATCTTTAGATATACAAATAGGTGATGGATTGTCATGATTGACAATGGATCCGACATCATTCTCCATAGCGTTGTTATACAGTATTTGCTTATCCTCTTCTTGATGAGCCAAATGTAGCACATCCTTGGCCATGGATTCATGAGGAGAATCCAAGTCTAGAGGAAGAGAGGGCCCTTCCATATCCCCCAAGCACTTGGAGTCCTCCACTTCATCGTTCGTCAAGGTTTCCTGTGACTTACTCAAAGAAAGGTTAGATGAACAAGCATGAGTGGAAAGTCTATTCTGTGGATTAAAAGCACAATCTTTGAATAGATGATTATGTCCACAATCCATACAATGAGGATAATCCTCAAGATTTCCAAAAGACTCACTAGTGGGGAAGGACATAATAGATGGACAAGATGCTTCAAACCCTTGATGTTCAAAAAACCTTTGAGTGCCTATGACCAAGTCTTCATCTATTCCTTCCATAACAAAAAATGTTTCCAAAAATTCCATAGCATTCACCACAATAGGTAACATAACTTGACCCATGCAATCATAAGTTTCACCATTCATGAGGATAGAGGAATGAGTGGTTAGTTGAATGTTATCCACAATAATTGTCACTAAATGAATATGAATTAAATTCCAGTCACAATGAGGGTTAATATAAGCACTCATATTTCTACATTCATGACCAATGAATACATTTACGCAAGTGTTGCTATATTCCCTAATCCCAACTATGGAACCCACCCCTTTAGAAATTCCACCAATTTCCTCTACCCCTTGCGAATTTTCTCTATTTGTTTCACCTTGATCATGTGTGATTAATGCATGCATTTCATCTTTTTTCTTACTTCTTTTGTGCAACCTTTTCCCCCTTCCTTCTTTCTTTTGCCTTTTTCTTTCCCATGTTTTGTTGAAACAATTTTTGGTTTTTTGAGTGTTTTTAATATTTGTTTGGTATTTTAGGAGTTTTTAGAATTTTTTTGAGGTTTTGTGTATGTTGTTTGAATGTTTTCTAAGATGTGTAAATAATTTCTAATGGGGTTCTTCTAACAAAAAACAAAGACTTTCACAAAAGATACATACGATACATTTTACTTTGAAATAAAAACTTACTTTTCCTTCAAGTTCAAGTGAAATGAGTGAGATCATTTAAAACAATGGAGCACCGAAAGGCAAAGCACATTAATGTGTCGATAAACTCATGATCGCTCAATTTTTCCTCCTTAACATTAATCGTGGTTCATTAAAAATAGTCGTTTTCTTTGGCAAGAAAATTTTCTCATAGCATTATACATGAAAAACATTAATTCTTGCAAGAATTCCTTTTAGTATGTCAAAGCATTGCCATAACCATCATGCAAACCACCTTTTTGAAGAACATCTTCATTTGATATAGCACAAAGAAAACATATTAGATGGAGAGTTGTGACAAGCATTTTTATTTTCGATGCATGGTTCACCAAATACTGAATGACCACCATTAGGTTTTTATGATTAGAAGCATGCGAATTATTAGTATGGATATTCTTTGACAGTTAGAAATTTCCCTCAAACAGCCTTTAATATCCTCAAAAAATTGAACACATTCTAGACATAGAGAAAATAAAACCAATTAGGTATGAGTAATCCCTTGCTTTACCTTTTGCACGCCCCCAAATACTTACGCTTCAAGCGGGATCATGGAAAAGTGAATAGCCTCATTTTTTCAAATTCTCACAATCTTAGGAGAAATATTCCTTAATTAATAGACTTTTCCTGAAAATAAACTCAAAAACCTTTTACGTCGATTAAGCCTATAATTAAGGTTATCTGTATCGCACTTTATGCTTCATATTTAGAATGGGCCAGACCAATTGGCTGATCAATGAACCTTAGGCTCTATTTTTGATGAGAGACTCACTGCATAGTCTCATTATTTGTTGTCATCTTTTCTCCCGTGTGTCTCATGGTTACCCCCTACTGTACTTTTGCCCGGTCTTTCCTCATTCATAATTTACTTGGCGTAACATGACGATAATTCCGCCTAACACAGTAGCACTTATTTAGTATGATTCCCAAGCATGATTCCGAGATGCATCAATTCATTCAGACTTGTTGCCCGCTTTCTAAGGATTAACCTACTTTATACCCTGTCGACGGCGAGGTTTTTATCACTTGTTGTGAGTTTTCAGCTACATTCGCTGAATCTTCCACACCTGAAGACTATTTCGGAGGAGAAGGATTAGGCAGAGAGTTGCATTCGTGACACTGGCGCACGTGGCAAGCCTGCTTGCGACCAGCTGTTCTCCGCTTGGTTTCTGGTGTGATAGTGTTACAGCCTACCACTGCAATGTTCAAAGTGTTTCTGTTTGTAGGTTAACCAAACAAGACGTGAGTTCTGAGGTGTGAGCTTCCTCTTTCCTTCCTCCTCCTCCCTGGAGGGGGAGGGTGGTTCCCGTGTGATTGTGTCTTGCCTTTATCTGTGCCAAATGGCTCTCTTCGAAGCATTACGAAATGGCATATCCGTTCTTGGAGAAGAGCAAAGCAACATGCAACTTGGTTGCTTCCCCGTTGTGCATGACAACCCAAATGCTCCTACTGTTGACCGATGTCATAGAGTAGAGCCTGGAGAAAATGCTGGCAAAGATTCCTCTGGTCCAGTTCAGTGTCGAATGGCAGGTCCCTCGCCAAAGAAATCTTACGCGGATAAAACCAGAGCTAATGTTGCTCATGAGGATGCTTTCTATGAAATACACCGGTTTGCAGGGTTCAACTACAACCCAATATCACTCAATAAAGGTAAGGTCAAAGTCTTTGATAACCCCCATGAACTTGTGTGCGATAATGTTCCTAGTGATGAAGATGAAGATGCTTTAATCATTGATAAATCTTCACTAGATAGTTGGCAGGAACATTTGAGTGACAGAGTTGTAATAGGTCTCTGTCATGGTCCTAGGCCATCACAAGAAGCTTTGAAAGCTTGGATCGAAACCCATTGGGATTCTAGAGGACTTATGGTTAAACATATCCAGTATTGCCCCAACAATTACTTTATGTTCTTCTTTGAAAATGCTAACAGTGCCCTATAGGTCATAAGTGAAGGACAATGACTAATAAGAAGTATCCCTGTTTCCTTTTTCAAATGGTTCATAGGGTTTAACCCTAAAGGACCCAAACCCACCAAGATTCCTGTATGGGTGGAATTCCCTGAACTCCCTATTGACTATTATCCTTGGGTGGAGAGTCTGGGGAAGATGGTGGGGAAGGTCCTTGGTCAAAAAGCTAGGAACATAATATCAATCCCAAGTGGGATCCCCAAGTGTTAATAGAAGTGGAATTAGCAAAAGAAATAAAACCTAATATTGTCATTAAAGATTCTTGTGGAAAAAAATTGCACACCCAAAAGGTGTTATACAGAAACATCTTGAACGCCTGCTACAACTGTTATAAACAAGGGCATATCATCAGGGACTATCCTTTGCTCCAGGACCAAAAGGATCAAGACTCAGCAGAGCAGAGTAAAGAGGAAGTCAAAGGTAATCAAGTTAACAACTCCCCCCCAAACCCTCAGGTAAAGAAAACGATGTCAAAAAGTAAGAAGAGAAATTTCAAAACTGAGAACATGTTTGGTGTTTTGCTTGAAGATGTGCAAAACCCTTTTGATGATTGCCCCAGCAGACCAGATGTCTTTGAACCCCTGAACTCAAAAGAGAACATACATCCTAATGAAGTATCTGCAGGTACTAGCAAAACTGATGAAGGCGATTCCAAGAAGCAACAAGACATGAAGCTCTCCGAATGGTCTATGGTAGGTAAGAAAAACAAAGTTGTTAATACAACTGTTTTGAAGGTCCATGGAGAAAAGGTTAGTACTAATTCTATTCAAGATACTAAGTCCCTTGATGCTATGAATGTGTCTGCTGAAATTTTTTCTCAGGAACTAGATGCTATGGACCAAGATAAACTTGACCATATGGATAGTGATCCTTTCAATAATGAAATTGTGCCTATGACACAGGATGATGAGGAGGCAAGACAATTGGCAAGCACAATCAAGCCAAAGAGGAAAGAGACTATGAGATCCTCCATCTCAACATTCAAGCCTACCAAGAACAGTAGGAAATAATTTTTCTTTATTGTTTTTATGTCTGGTCTCTCCATTATTTCTATAAATGTTAAGGGTCTTACAGACCCTATAAGACCTAAGATGGTGAACAGGTGGTTGCATTCCCTTCATAGGCTCCCCGATATCCTTTGTTTACAAGAAGTGAAAATAGGTGGTACTCTGTTAGAACTTAATCTCAATCTTGTTTCTAATTGTTTTAAGTGGTTTTACACTAACCATCAGGATGGCAAAGGCGGTGTTGTCATTGGAATTGCTAAAACTCTAAATCATGCCATTGCTGGTTTCTCTTCTGGTAGTACTAATCAATGGTGTAAGATTAGTATGGGTAACCCCTATAACCTCTCTATCATCTCTGTTTATGCTTCCAACAATAGTTTGACTAGAAAAAGCTATTGGGAAGAGCTCTCTCATAACCAGGGTCAAGTCATTCTGATTGGTGATTTTAATATGGTCACCAACATTAAAGATAGATGGGAATGCAAGGGAAACATCCTCAATGGTTTTGAAAAGCATGCTTGGAATGATCCGTATTGTTTGTATGATCTGATTGATATTTCCAAAAACTCTGGTATCACTTCGACCAATAAACAAAGAGGTAAAGCCTTTACTGCTGCTAGATTAGATAGATGTTATGTCAGTAATTCTGTTCTTCAGAAGAGTTGGGATGTGAGTGTGAATGTTGACAACTCCCTCCTTGTTTTTGACCATAAACCCTTGTGTATCAACCTTAAGTGGGGTAGCCCTTCTTTCAGGGCTGGTTGGCCTCATATTGATGTCAAACTCCTTAAGCTTCCTTGTATGGAGGTCGAGACCAAAAGAATTTTCTCTCACCACTTTAGGAACAATAGCTCGCCTTGCTTGGCCTGGGAGAAGTCGGTGAAAGATATCCAAAAGTTGTTCTCCTATTTTAAGAAGCACGCCAGAGAGGCTAGAGCCAAAAGAAGATCTGAGATTTTGGAGAAGTTGAAAGACCTTGACACCACCTCCCCTGAGTACCACAATTTACACTTGAGAATGTGCAAGGAAAGTTATCTTGAAGCTAGCTATTCTCTTGCCTCATCTAAAGAATTTTGGAGTGGGAAGATTGACAGGAACAACAAGTACATGTTTTCTCTTCTTAAAAAAAAAACAAAGTCAAGGATTTCATCCCTAATTTAAAGAGAAAGGATGGTGGGCACACTATGAATATTGAGGAGACTCTACAGGAGGCTAAAAGCTTCTTTATGGATGTTTTCTCTGGTTCTCCCAAGTGGGGGGAGGACATTCAGAGGGACAGAGCTACCATTGCTTTGAAAAGGAAAAAAATGATTCCTGAAAGCCCGATTCCCATTCTAGACCTACCCCTCACTATCGGTGAGATCAAAGAAACCATCTATAAATTAAACCCTGTAAGTCCCTTGGTTTTGATGGTCTGCCTAATGAATTCTTCATGATGCTTTGTGATTTTCTCACTCCTTACATTCTTTTGGTTTGGGAAGAGGCTTCTAGTAAAGGATTTCTCCCTTGCCACATCAACACAGGGGTTATTAGACTTATCCATAAAAAGGGGAATAAAGATGACCTTAATAACTGGAGACCCATTTCTTGTCTTAATACCATATACTAAATTATTGCTTCCACTATAGCTAGAAGGCTTAGCCCCTTGATGAATCTCTTTATTCTCCCTGAGCAAAAAGGGTTCATCAAAGGTAGATACATTCTTGATGCCATCATCTCTCTTTGGGAAGGTATGGAAAATGCCAAAGATAATGACCAAAATTTTTATTTTTTCAAAATTGATTTTGACAAGGCTTATGACAGGATTGAGTGGGATTTCCTCCTCCAGTCTTTACATGATTTAGGAGCTGGGAAAAAGCTTATCAAGTATGTTAACACTCTGTTTGGGAATGCTTGTTCTAGAGTTGCCATTAATGGGCATATTTCTGACCCCTTTAGACTCAAAAGATCCATAAGACAGGGTTGCCCTCTTGCCCCCTTATTATTTGCCATTGCTAGTGATGCCCTGGGGTGGTTGGTGAAAGATGCTATGAATTGTGGTATGATAAAAGTATTAATGTTCATAATTCCCAGTCCCCTCTTGGTCTTCAAATGTTTGCTGATGACACTAATGTTGTTTTGAATGCACATGACCTTTCTGTGAGTAAATTTATGGAATGCTTGGATATTTTCTATCTAGCTAGTGGCTCTAAAGTAAATCACTCTAAAACTGGCCTTAAAGCTTCTAATGATAACCTGCCTGCTTGTGTTGAAAGACTTGGCTACAACATTATAAAAGATGGAGAAATTTTCAGATTACTGGGGATCCCTATGGGGTTCTAGATTACTTTTGCCCAAAGATGGGAGTGGGTGATTGATAAGTTTAAAAAGCATCTATTATTTTGGTATGATGTTAATAGCTCCCTCCCCCATAGAACTTTTGTCCTAAACCACTACATCCTCCCTAAAATTGTTTACTTTTTGGCCTATTGGACTCCTACTAACAAACAAATTGGACAAGTTGTTTCTCTGGCCAGGGACTTTTTATGGGGAAGCAAACATGATCACAAGAAAATTCCCAAGGTGGCTTGGAAAACTTGTTGTCTTCCTAAGTCTCAGGGAGGATTAGGGATAATAAATCCTAAGAAAATGGCTGATAATTTGGCTGCTAAATGGATTATGAGAAGTCTTTTCTGTAATGATATTTGGTCTTGCTTGCTAAAAAGAAATGTGGATAGATTCTGTCTGACTGATTACAAAGCCTGGAAAAATATTAATATTTGGGACATTGTGGTTTCCCCTCATGCTATAACCTATGGAAGCCCCTTGGTGTGCAGAATGTGGCAGGCTTGGTTTAATGCTAAACAGTCTTTCACCCCTTCCCCTGAGTTGATGCTTTCGTATGAGTTTTTTATGTAGGAATCTCCATGGTTAGGTTGGTTGGCTTTCAACAATAATAAAAGAGCTGCTATCAAACCACACAAATGCCATAAAGCTGGGGTCACCACCTGGAGGGACTTGATGGGCAATGATAGGGTGAGTAATAATCAGCAAAATAACTTAACTTCTGAATTGTCTAGGTCATGTTTGCAGGTGCTGCACAATCAAAGAAAGTTGTTGCTGGACAATCTGGGAGGTTGGCACAAGAAAAAGCAGAGCTTGCTAGACACTGCTGCTCTCATATTCAGAGACTTCAAAAAACACAAAGGGACTGTGGATCAGATCCTTCTTAAACTGAACTCTAGATGGCATGTCAATTGGTCTACTCACCAATGGACTTACAGATTTAAAACTTTGTGGGCCTTTCCAGACTGTAGCAAGCACTCCTTTATGCAATGGTTAATGCTTCATGGGCTCTGGATAGGGCACAAAGTCAGGAAAGTTATTAGGAATGGTGGGATCTGTACCTTCTGTGGCCTTGTGGAGTATGTTTCACACATGTTTTTGGAATGCCAGCATGCTAAAAAGTTCTGGGCTCCTATGGAAGATTACTTGCAGAAACATAATCTTCCTCAACTTAGCAAGATGGAGGTTATTCTCGACTGCTACAGAAATCTTGACATTTTGCTGTGGAATATCTAGAGAGGACACATTCTATGGAGCATTTGGATTAGCAGAAATGAATATACCCTTGGTAGGGGGAGAAAGAATTTCCTCTTCCGCCTTCATAAAAATTTGAAAAAGGTTTCTCTAGTTTGTATTAGAAATATGAATTCTGCCCCTAGCTCGACTAGTGATGTCTTCAAGATCATGGCTGAGAATTGTCCTGCCAAGTGGAGAGATCTCATCTCTGCTTAGTATTCTTGTATAAGGATTTCTATGTCTCTGGATTTGTAACCCGGTTGGCCGTGGTTTCTCCTGCCCAAGGCACAGTTTGTACATCCTTTCATTAATTTAACTTACCTATTTTCTTCAAAAAAAAAAAGGGTTAACCACACAAGGGCACACAAGATACCAAAGGGAGTGCCAACATCATTGTGTACCGGATCCCACCTCTGGTACTATAGAAAAAGACCTTCAGAATCTAGATAATGCCAAGGAGGGACCTCAGCTTGCTCTTCCGTTGTTAGGGCTAGCCACATGTGGTGCACAATAGGGCATACCTGGCATCTGAGACCTTTAATATGCACTGCTCTGAGTTTTAAGGCTGGGCCATATAATAGAACCCTCCATGTGGTACTGCATTTGCAATAGGTAATCACACTCTGGTAACAAGAACGCCATCTATCTCACCTCATTTTTGAATGTCCATTCGTTCTGCCAATTTATCTACTTGGATTTAAGAAGGCCCCTCGAGTTCATTGATCGGCAATTATTGATTCCTTTGCCCACCCATCAGAACCATCAAAACTACTTCACCATGGCTATGAACATTAAGCCAACATCCAAGAATTTCCATAGAGACATGAGCACCATGATAGGTTGATCCAAACCATCTTCCCATAATCTATGAGATATTTTGCTACTGAGAGCTTCATTCACAAGAAAGGCAATAAGCAAACTGAATCTTCCCAGCGACCCTTCTCGAATAATCACAACATAAACCTATTCCCCTTTTTGAAATGCAAATACAATGCCACAAGCCCTTAAAACGGAAGCCAAAGCACTACCATCAGAGATTAGGCCCTCTTCTTTCATCTGGTCAAAAAAGAAGAGCCTCTTCACCATCGCATGCATTCATGCTAGCCTCCTCATCTTCGTATGAGAAAATCTTGAGAATGTTCATCCAATATGTTAACCCTCACCGGCCGTCTTGTCCTCCACTAGCCCAATACATAGGGAAGAGAGGGTCCCCTAAATCTGTACAGCATTTGGTTTTTAGCTCGAGGTCTTGTTCATTTGCATGGCCATTGTCAGCCTGCTTATGCCAGTTGATGCACATGCACCAAATATGTAGCTGATTTCCCAAAGTATGAGTGATTCCATCTTCTATGCTGGATATTCAAGCTGCAATGGCACCTCAACCAATAACACATTTCCCCTAGCATATTACATAATTTTTGCATTATCAATCTCTGTTTGGAGGACTTTGCATGGAATTATCCGAGACCTTGAGTGCCCCTACAACATCACGGAATGAGCTATAGCTTTCAACGCTTTGAGTGAACACCCAGCAAGGGACTTTATGACCCTCTTCATGAATTTCATTGAGAACTATGTCGACTAATGGAAACCTTCACGCACTCAAAAATCATCTTTATGTAGGTTAACTCATCATGTTTGAATTCTTCCGCATTTCTGAGCCATTCAAGAAAACCAAATGTCATGTTAGCATCTTCAAGTTGCTTCATAAGCAAGTTGCTTCATAAGATAAGCAGCACTCTGTGTAGTTTATTGGCGATCCATCTTTTTCAGGACAATGGCATTGAATTCATTCCATGGAGTCAATATACTTGCCAATGTGTCCTTGTCCTCCTCCCAATCTTCATTTGTATCCTTGAACTCCGATTCCGTGGTCATTCTAGGATGCTCCACAAGAATAATAGTTGCAATAAGCGCTATCAAACCATTTCTATTCATTTCATTCCCAATTGAATCTATTGTAGCAACTCTGTCAACATCATCTGGCTCTAGAAATTGGCTTCCTAAAGTTGAGGCACCTAGAGGTACATGCACTTTCCCCGGGAAGAATCCTCCTGCTCCATTCCTTGCATCAACTATGATGTGGAATCCATCTAGAGGCCGTTTGAGACCTTCTGCACCTTTTCTAACAGCCTCAGCTAAGCTTGAAGCATACTCATCCATGATAAGGACATTTGGTTCTGCCATCTTTTACCTCCCCAAAATGTTGGGGACATGCCCTATGAGCGTAGGAAATCCTTACACATCCAACTCTCCCATCTGTCCCGCGAAAAAGAACCAATCTCCTCATAGCATTCAACACCCTAGTATTTTTCTGGAAATGTTTTGTTCAGATCCATGTACAAGCCTCTGTTTAGCCAAGCTTCCATCTCACATAACTTCTGCTCCGAGACACCCGTGTTTGTTGGATTGCATCTGCAACACCAGATTTGTTTAATGCCTTTTCCTATACCATTGATGGCCATTGGCCACCCTGAGCATCGACTATTTTGCACACATTGCACTCAACCCCTTCTAACTCTTCCAGCCTTTCATTACTGATCTTCATTCCAAAACGAGCAACTGCACATAGTGCTGACCAAGCACCTGGTCCCGGGGTTTTGATCTTTTTGCCACCTGTTGCTCTGAGCTTAATATGCAATGATTTATCAGCTTTTGCCTTTATGCCACTCTAGCTAACAGGGCACTTCCTCCCATCATGTGTGCCCATTGCTTCTTGCATAGTGTAAGGTCGTTTGAGTATGCCTCAGCTGATAGTCCCTGCTGAAACTTTTCTTCAAGATGGTATGAAGCCATAATTGAGCTACTTGCAAACCTCTTCTATTTTCACTGGAACTTCTGTGCTGGGTTAGCTTTACCGGATCAATATTTTTTCAATACATTCTACCCGCAGGTTTCCAACTGAGACAGTTAACACCTCATTGCCATTCATTTGAGTCTACTTCCAAATGTCATCTGCCACATTCAGTCACCCTTCCACATTCTATCCTTTGCATCCATGCCCTTCTGTTAGTAAGCAGAGTAGGACAATCAATATCTTGAGTTTAGGGGTACCTTTTTTCTGGTCAAGCACTTCAACTTGATGTTGTCCAACCTAGTTTGGCACCATCCTATACTCACCCAACTTGATTTCACCAACTGGAGGCTGTTGTAATTCCATAAGCAATCGTAGGAGCGTGCTCTTGCCTTATCCATTTAGGCCAATGCCCATGATGCGGAAATGCTTAGTGACCTTGCCCATTGGAGAGCTATTTTGTGCCTTACATGCCAACTTATATTTACTATTTCTATCTCGAGGCTTGAGCTGCCATCTATGTAGATCATCCATCAAGAGTGATCACTCCAGACTCTGTTTTCTCGTCAACAATACAACAGACTCATAAGCTCTTACAATTCTTTGAGGGAGGACCAAATGAGATTGTTGATGAATTCCATCCTTCCCATGTGAAAATCAATCATGAACTGTGTTCAAGATCAGCAATAGATTATGAAGCCTGAGCACTTGCTGCACCATAAGGGCTGAACCTGGTATTCGATCCTCTCTGATTTTGCCTTCCTGTCACCCCATAGTCTGCACCATTACTGTCATGAAGGGTACCACTTCCATTTGATTGAGGAGCCGCAGCTGCACTCCAACCTGAATCCACCCTATGAAATGTCTCCTGAATTCATTTTCATGGGTGCACCTGTCATGCCAAAAGCAGACCTAGGAACTCCAATAGACATATGGCTACCATATTGAGAACTTCCAATGCCATGCCCACTTGAGATGTATCCTTCAGCATGTCCAGAAGAATAACCACTGTAATTGCAATACATACTATTGCCTAGTCCTCGAATTGGCAGGTTGTGCATACTAACCACACCACTAGGATCCATGTCCGTGACTAATTGAGGGATTGTGTGTGCTGGAATTGGCCGCCCTATTATCAAAAAATCCTCCACCATTAACATCATTGAACCCTTCTTTGATTCTGCATTAGGCACTTGCATTTGAGTCGGCGGTACTGTTGCTCCGTAGCCAAAGCCCAACTTGTGAATCTTCTAGACATTTCTCTACCTCGGCTTCTATCATCACTGCTCCGATTTCTCTTTAAATTTCTCTCTCTCTCTCTCTCTCTCTGAATCGGTCGATGATAGGCAATTGTTTATGATCAAAGTGGCCCCCAGGTCTTGCAATCCATTCTCCTATCCCACTAAAGCTTTCAATCTATCTGCCATCTCATGCTCCATTACCAAAGCTATCAGAATAACCATCACGACTATCTGCAGATCTTGATTCCCGATGTCCACCCTCTTTGGGTAAAATGACCTAGTTGTAACTCACGTAGCTCCACATGAACTTCCTAGTTTGCTCCTTCTCTTTTGCTATCCCGATAGGATGTTGGGTCTATGCCTAATAGAGGAATCCTTCAAAATTGTGCGGGGACACTAACCAGATCATTTAGCTCTGCTCATCTCAGTTCAGTAATTAGCAAGCATTATAATTCTGTTGTTACAAGGAGTCTTGCTTCCACGCTCATCATCCCCATTGCGCTAGCTACTATAGGTCATATTACATCATTCATCCCATGTCTAGTAACCACTGTGTATACCATGTTAATAACCGAATGTGCTCCAACAGTCCATGGCTACACGCAGAGAACACTTTTCATGTCAACGAACGGAGTGCTAGTCCTAGTGTTTCTTGCATCTCCCTTGCCACACAGTTAAATTTGCTTAGATAGTTTGACTCCCTTCTCTTGATTTGATTTTTACTAATTAATTTTTTTATGCCCAATTAGGTTGCTCTTGTTTACCTTTGGTAGAGTTCATTGTTTAGTTCCCACAAAGCTGAGAAGAAGGCCGACATGATTGCTGAGTTCTCCCTAGCAAAGGCAAAATAAAGAATTTCTCCTCTGATTCTTCCAAAACACACTTTCTCCTTCCTCTTCCCCATCAATAGTAAGGAATTCAGTTCCATTCTTCATCTTTCCTAGAGTGAACCGAAGAACGTCTCTTCTCATTCTACACATGATAGCTCCTTCCCTCGAATGTCTCCTTACTTCCCTATCCTATCATGTGCATTCCCCTCCATCAATGTCCTTTATCCTCATTGCTTCCTTTTCACGATAAAGGTGACACTTCTACAACTAATTCACTCCTTGAGTTTAGGACCACTCTAACTCCTTAGAAGTGAAACCTTAGATCCAAAAATGGCCACTCAGAACTTCACTTGTGATATAGAACAGCTGTCCTCTATATGATGTGGAAGTGAAGTAGAAAGAGAGAGCTTGAATACAAGGTTCTAAGGAAAAGATAGTTTTGATCCTCTCTTGCATTCCAACAAATTTGCAATGTGTAAGAGAGAGATGTCACATACCTTGTCCTTTCAAGTAGTTGGAGAGAATACCATTCCTAAGTTTGTTGATGAAGATGATGAGTCAAACTCCCTTGATTTTTGTAGAAGAACCCCAAAAAGAAACTTATTCACACATAATTAGAGAAAAATCAACAAAATTATTGAAAAAAAATAAACAAAAATAGCTAAAAAGACTCCTATTCTACTCGTCACTTGAAGAATCACCACACATGGTGGATTAATCACCCAAAAAGGGGATCCTCATCACACAAAAATGGCTCATCTCAACAAGTTATTGTAAACTTGCAAGCCGCAAATGCTCACAAGAGCATAATGAATTGAAGAACTCAAAAATCGTCATGAAAAGCTTGCGTACACATCACTTTCACATCATAAACCATCACGTAAGTGAAGAGAACGCTCCCCCGCAACGGCGCCAAAAGTTGTTGACGTTGTAGCATCACAAATCATACTTGTCAAACCAGGAAGCATCTCATGAGACCCAAATGTTTGCGTAGAAGCACTCAGCAGACATAATGGCGCTTCGTCAACGTATGATTCATAATGTTATTAACAAGAAGATACAACATAAGCATCGCGAATGATGCACATAATCATAATCACAAGCATAATAGCGACGTAATCATACATCAACATGTCACAAGCGTTAGACAAGAAGAGAACAAGCACGCATGCACACCATGACGACAAAAGAGTAAGAGTCTAACTACAAACTAGCATTATTTCATTACTTCTAAAAAAGCTCTCTCAAAAGAAGAGGTGGAGACCTCTTTATATACAAAATGGCAAAAAAGCATGTTACGTGGGATTTCTAAACTGAAAGGAGAATGAATCCCACTTATTCACATGCATGCACATCATGACGACAAAAGAGCAAGAGTCTAACTACAAACTAACATTATCTCATTGCTTCTACAAAAAGCTCTCCCAAAAGAAGAGGTGGAGACCTCTTTATATACAAAATGGAAAAAAAGCATGCTATGTGGGATTTCTAAATTGAAAGGAGAATGAATCCCACTTATTCTCTAGTGTGGCACTCACACACACCTATACAAGAGTGCTTTATTAATTGAATGAAAGGTAGAAAAAGGTACAAATAATGATGAAAATGAAGTGGATCCAAGAAATACATGTTGTATCTTCAACATCAGGTTCAACAAATATGGAGCATTTGTGGAGGATCTCCAGCAAGGATTCAAGAGAATTGCCAAAAGAGAAAAGATAGGTAGATTATTCACTTTTGAACTTGAGGATACAAGGAATATTGCACTTTATAGTTACAAAGACCAAACACTATTAGAGATTGAAATTTGGCATATTGCATATTGGTGAAAGAACTTTAAAGCAAATATGTAGAGATAAATATGTGCTTGGGATACCTATTGTATCGAAGCAACACATGATCTATAAATGCGGTGCTTGTCAGTTTGGAGAATCTCGCAGGTTACCGTTCTCAAGGAAAGGTTACATGCATGAGGACTACCTAGAGCTTGTCCATACAGATGTATGGGGACCAAGTAAGGATACCTCAATTTCCGGATCAAGGTATTATGTATCTTTCATTGATGATTACAATAGATGGATTATCTTCTATTTTATGAAGCACAAAGATGAAGTATTCAGCTGTTTTAAAAAGTATCTTGCACTTGTTGAGAACCAAACAAGCAGAAATCTAAAGAGACTAAGATCAGATGGAGGAGGTGAGTACTTCTCAAATGAGTACTTCTCAAATGAGAACCCTTGAGAAAAATGGGGTGGCAGAGAGGAGAAATAGACTAATTGTTGAAACAACTAGGTCAATGTTAAATGAGAAAAAAATACCTAATTACTTGTGGGCAAAAAGTGTATCTACTGCCACTTATCTTGTAAATAGGTTGCCATCCAAATCTCTTGATGGGATGACCCCATATGAAGCATGGCATGGTAGAAGAACTTCACTTGATCATTGCAAGATCTTTGGATGTGTTTCTTATGTGCATATCCCTTCTCAAATAAGAGGTAAGCTAGAACCTAAGAGAGAGAAGTGCATCTTCATAGGGTATGCCTTGAATCAGAAAGGATACAGGTTCTATATCCTTCCAACAAAGGATTTATGGTCAGTGGAGATGTTGTCTTTGATGAGAATGACTCTTGGTTTGAAAGTGAATGCAGGAGAGTAAAGCTACCTTATGACTTGGAAGAGGAATTTCCAAGTCTCACCAAGGAGGAACCAAACCAGATTGAAGGCATCAATTCAGATGATGAGGATAGGGCACCTTACTTGGAAGTTGCCAAGAGGATTTTTAAGTACCTTAAGGGCACTCAACATCAAGGATTAGAGTTTCCTTATACCTCAGATTTGGACATCAAGATATAATCAGATGTAGATTGGGCAGGTTACAAAGATTATAGAAGGAGTACCTCAAGTTACCTATCTTTTTCAGGTAACAAACCTATATCATGGTCTTCAAAGAAGCAACCTAATGTTGCTTTATCTTCTACAGAGGTAGACTATAGAGGATTGGCCAATGCTACTCAAGAGGCCATATGGATCAGATTGTTATATACAGATTTGGGTTTGCATACTACATCTCCAATGAGTTTTGGAGACAATACAAGATCATTTCATCTTGCAGCAAATCCTATTTATCATGCTAGGATTAAGCATATAGCGGTCCACTATCATTATGTGAGAGAGAAGCTATTGAGAAAGGAAATTCAATTAGCATATGTATCAACTAATGTGCAATGTGCAGAGTCATTAACCAAAGCACTTGATGGTACAAAACTTTGAAGGTTTAAGTCTATGATTGGATTGCAAGACATTCAAGAGGAGTAAAAAAGAAGATCAAGCCAAGATGTTTGGCTTGAGGGGGAGATGTTGGTGCAAACACCAAGCCTATACACTTGGCTATATACTTTATGTGCAAATATTTGAGGAACCATGAGAACCATTGCTATGGATTCCTTACCTTTTTACCAATTGCAAAAGTCTATTTGACTTAGAGGAATATTTGTAGCTACCACTAAACTTGTGGAATTTGTTAGATGGAAAATCTATGACTTTATTTGGAGAGAATATCTCCTAGATTAGACCATCACGCTTCTAGAGATAGCCAATGAAGAATTCAAATTCAAAATTCAAATGAATCATCTACAAAAGATGATTGAAAAATGCGCAGGACAAATCACTCCATATCCCAGTCCTTGATGATCTCATTGCAGAAGAGTGTGGCTTACTTCATAGCCAACACCTCTTAGTATCAATGAGCATTGTTTTATCAAGCCAATGATTATGTACAACATTGTCTCATAATACATGAGATCATTCATTATATCTGCTAGTCTCTTTGTCATTGTCACTTAGAACAACCATTTTGTATTGCTCATATCTCAGTCACTTCTCCACCATTTTCAATGTTCTAGGCTTGTTCAAATCAGCACTAAGTCCTCTAGATGCTGAAAATTTTTGAACACATTCTATTTAGTACAATTGGAGAAAAGTGCGTCGAGGTGGTCATTGGTCAAACTCTGCAGAGGTCCTAAAAAATCGGGGGTAATGATTTGATTGCTAAAGTGATTGCTCTGTGTATAGTGCATCATTTCAAGTGATTCCACTTGGGAACATTAGCTCATTAAGCTAATTTAATATCTCTAAAAGGAATTTTCCTGATTCCTATTGTACTTGAAGCACTGAGCTTGACAAGCAACAGGTGTGTGAACAAAAATAAAAGGTTTTCATTGATTCTTGAACTTGGAAGTAGTCTGTTTTGAATCAATCATTTCTCATATCATTTTGAAAGTACATAGGCACTTATTTAGTGTCATTGGAAAGCTAAGAGGGCCTACAACTCAACTCTGAAGCATAAGAGGGTTGGTACAAAGCAAGGAATAGCAGCACCTACTCATCTCTTGGAGTGTCCATCCATCTTTCCCAACATGTCTTGATATAGAGGTGCTCTAACATCAAGGATAGCTTGTTCTTCTGAAGATTAATACTCTCCATCAGTGGTATGAGAGCAAGAGTCATCAAAATTGAAGAAATGAGGACCCCGATTGTTGCACTTATACAAAAATCAACATTTGAAGATCCAAAAGGTGAAAGTTTGAAGTGAAAGTTAGAGAAAGAGGCCTGAAGCTATCAAGAAGATCAAAAGTAACTACATTCGAAGTAAAGGTACATCCATTATTCATAAAGCTTGAAGAATTTATTGCACAAGTGAAAAAGGATGGGAAATTCTCTTCAGATAGAGAAATTGGATAGAGAAAACTATCCTGCTTGGTCAATGAGGATGGAAGCCCATCTTATGAGCAAAGAGCTGATAGGATATATCACAGGTGAAGAAGAAAAACCAGAATTCAGAGATCCTAGTGTTCAAACTAGGGATGAGCTCTCAGATTTGAAGACATGGATGAAGAAGGGTGCTCATGCTAGGAGCATTATCTACATGGGAGTCAATGATTACTTGCTACCTCACATTAGAGGAATTGAAAGTGCAAGTGATATATGGAATGCTTTGGAGGAACATTTCCAAAACACCACAAAGTCAAGGAAGGCATCTTTATGGGCAGAGTTTACCACATTCAAGAAGAAGGCTTCTCAATTGCTTTCTGATTATGTAGCAAGGATGGACATTGCAGATGCATTAGGAGTAGTTGATGAAGATATTGAAGAGGAAAAATGGGTAAGGCAAATTCTCACAGGTTTGAGAGGAGACGAGAAACGGAAGCCATTCATTTTAACCACTAAATTATAACTAGATCATTTCACTCCTGATTTGAATCAGTTGCTAGGACATATGCTAACCTTTGAGCAGGATGTCAAAGGTGATGTCGATAAAAGTACAGGTCAAACAATGTATTCAAAGGACAAGAAGAAGTTAAACAAAGGCACACACCAATTGAATGAAGAAGAAGGAACAACTATCCAAGCTAACTTCCTAAGAGGAAGAGGTGGTGGCAAAGGAAGAGGAAGAGGCAAAAGCAACAAAGATGGTGCCAAAGCTTGCTAGATTTTTGGTAAGACTAATCATTTAGCTCATGAATGTTGGCATAATAATGAGAATGGTGGAGGATACAATCAGAATTTTAATTCAAGAGGAAGAGTAATAGAAATTAGAGAGGTAATTTCAGAGGTAGAGGTTAATTTGGAAGAAATGCAGGTAGAGATTTTCAAGGCCAATCCTAAATTCATATCAGAAGGAGGATTCAACCTTAATTATGAATGCAACTTCTGAAAGACAAAGTGAAGATCAAAGAATCTTCTACATTGTTTCAAGGTGTAGCAATCATCTGAGTGGCAACATTGTTTTGATGACTGATTTGGAGAACAAGGTGAGTAATCATGTGGTTCAAACAGGTGATAACACAAAGCATAATGTGAAGTCCATTGGATCAATAAAGGCCAAGGATGGAAGCACTCTTCTGAGTAAGGTTCTGTATATTCCTACAATTCTAAAGAATCTGATAAATTTAGGGCAAATTGTAGAGAAAGGTTATGAAGTAAGGTTCACTAATGATGGAGTTTTTGTGGATGACCCTAGCAATGTGTATAAACAAATTGTTTTAGGAAAGAAAGAAGGAAGGCTATTCACATTGAAGATTCAGGGAAATGTTGGTCATGCCTTGTTCACTTATGGAGGAGATAAGATCTCTAAGTTAGATTTTTGGCATAAAAGACTTGGACATTTCAATGAAAGAGGTATTAAGGATATGATTAACCATGGTTCAATACTTGGATTACGTAATGTTGCAGGTCAACACATGACATACAGATGTGAGTCATGTCAATTAGGTAAGGCTCATAAGCAACCATATAACAAGCATAGTTTCATGTATTCAGAGAAGCTTGAATTGGTGCATATAGATGTGTGGGGAACATCAGAGGACTTTAGAATTAATGGTTCTAGGTATTATGTTATTTATGTTGATGATGCTACCAAGTGGATCACCATATATGTGATCAAAGATAAATCAGAGGTGTTCAATACAATTAAACATTACCATGTGTATGCAGAAAGAGTTTCAGGGAAAAACTTGAAGAGACTAAGGTGATATGGAGGGGGAGAGTATTTCTCTAATGAATTTAGTGATTACCTATGAAATGCAGTATAAAAAGGGAAGTTACTTGCAGGTACTCTCCTCAACAAAATGGTGTAGTAGAAAGGAGAAATAGAACTCTTGATGAGTTTGCAAGATCAATGATGCAGATACAATTAACATTAATGTAGGTGATGAAGAAACATAGAACCAGAAGAAAGGTAAATGAAAGGTTCAAATATTTGATGAAGAAGAGAATAATGAAGCACAAGGTGAAGTTGAAGAAATGCCAAGGTTTGATCCAGAATGTAATGAACCAGAAACTTCAAGAAGTGGAGAACTCTGAAGGTCATCAAGACATAAACGGCAACCTACAAGGTATAGCTATGACACTTCTTTTTTGACTACTAAAGATTATGCTTATATGGCGAAAGCAGAGGAAGAACCTTCTACATATGAAGACGCAAAAGGTAAGGAAAATGCGAGTTGGTAAGATCATTTTGACTACTGCTGATGGTAGCTCTTTTAGTTTGTCAGATGCTTTATTTGTGCCAGGGATCAAGAAGAACCCGTTATCCGTTTCCGCATTAGCCAAGATAGGCTTGGTTGTGAAATTTGTTGATGACAGGTGTACAATTCATGATCTATTAAATGGCGATGTGATTATTGCTTCTTGCATTTTATGTCGTGGGCTGTATAAGCTCATAGACTTTGAAAGATCTGTAAATGATTTGGCATGTGCAGTAAATGATTCTCAGGCTATGGCAGATGCAAAGCTTTGGCATGCACGCTTTGGTCATCTGAATTTTGATAGTTTGCTATGCCTACAGAAATCTGAAATGGTGCCCTCTTTGCCCAAACTTGAGGCACCTGGAAAATATATTTGTGAAGGCTGTATTTTGGGCAAAATGCAGTGTTCGTCCTTTCCAAAAGATGGTTGAGTTCGGGCTACTCAAAAATTGCAGCTTGTACATAGTGATGTCTGTGGTCCTATGCAGACACCTTCTTTTGGTAATTATCTTTACTTCGTGACTTGCATCGATGATTTTTCCAGGCATGCATGGGTATATCCATTGAAGGCCAAGTCCGAAGTGTTCATGTGCTTCAAACAATTTTTGGTTTTGGCTGAAAATCTGTCAGCATGTAAAATGGGCACCCTCTGTTCTGATCGAGGGGGGGGAATATATGTCTTCTGAATTTAATGCATTTCTGGTTCAACATGGGATAAAACACCACTGCACAGTGCCATATACACCTCAACAGAATGGAGTTGGTGGACGAAAGAACATGTCACTCATGGAGATGGCGAGGTGTATGGTGAAGAGTCAGGCTTTACCACATAGTTTCTGGCTTGAGGCTGTCATGTGTGCAGCATATGTACTTAACACATGTCCCACTAAAGCGCTGCAGTCTATCACTCCATATGAGGCTTGGCATGATCGCAAGCCATCTGTCGCTCATCTGCGTGTTTTTGGTTGTTTAGCATATGCATTAGTGACTAAACAACATCGCAGAAAATTGGATGATAAAGCAGTAAAATGTATTTTTGTTGGATACAGTTCTGAAAGTAAAGGCTATTGTCTGTATCATCCACATACTAAACACATTCTGGTTAGCCGTGATGTCGTTTTTGTGGAAGATGTTATTCAACCATTGCTTTCATGTACTAAGGAGACATTTGTTAGCTCCAAAGACATGTACGATACTTTGCTGCCTCTTTTTATAGATGGACAGTCTATTGTTGATCCTAATGAGGCAACTTCTCAGCCTTTGCAAGTTTCACGTGATGATGCAGATCATTCCATTTCTGATGCAAATTTACATGATGCACTAGTTGATGAGAGAGCTGATATTCAGCACGCAAAAACTATGCCAAAATGGCTAGTGCAGACTTTACGTGACAGCAAATTAGATGCACCTCTGTCATATCATACTCGTTCAAGCTCTCATAGTGCCTCTTTTGCATCAGATTGCTATGCTATGGCTGCATCTAGTCTTTGTGATGAGAATGAGCCTGTTTTGTTTGATGAAGCACAAAATTCAAAAAATTGGATGGCTGTTATGCAATCTGAATATGATGCAATAATGAAGAATGGTACTTGGTCTTTATGTCACTTGCCTCCTGGCAAGAAGGCCATTGGCATTAAGTGGGTATACGAGCTGAAGTGTAAACTTGATGGTACAGTTGAGAAGTATAAGGCTAGGCTTGTTGCAAAGGGTTATGTGCAGGAAAGAGGCATTGATTTTGATGAGACCTTTGCACCTACATGCCGTAGGACTACTGTTCGGAGCATTTGTGCACTTGCAACCCATCATGGTTGGAATGTACATCAATTGGACATTAAAACTGCATTTTTGAATGGTGACTTGCATGAAGAAGTATATGTTTTTCAGCCCCATGGCTTTGTGGAGAAAGGGCATGAAAACCAGGTGTGCAGGTTAAAGAAGGCATTATATGGTTTAGAGCAAGCACCACGTGCTTGGTATGAGAATATACATGCCTATCTGATTGCACATGGTTTTGAGAACAGTCCAATTGAAAGCACCTTATATGTTAAGCGTCCCAATGATGTACTTCTGATCATTGTGGTTTATGTTGATGACATGCTGCTCACTGGTCCTCATGAGAGGCATATTGCTGATTTTAAGGCTGATTTGCATGCCTCATTTGAGATGTTTGATTTGGGGCATTTGCGTCACTATTTGGGCATTCATTTTATGCAAAATGATGGTGGAATGGCTTTGTGTCAAACAAAATATATTCACACATTATTGCAATGTTTTGGCCTTGAAGACTGTAAGCCTATTGCCTTTGCTATGGAGACGGGTTTACGTTTGAGTCTTCATGATGCTGGAGATGCATTTGATGTTGTTCACTATCAGCAGGCTGTTGGATGCTTGATTTACTTATGCATTACTTGGCTAGATATTGAGTTTGCTGTCTTACAGATGAGCATGTCAATGCATTTCCCAGGAGTGAAGCATTGACAGGTGGTTAAATGCATCTTTCGCTACTTGAGTGGTACTCAACTACTTGGGTTGTTTTATCCCAAGGGGGGATCACTACCGCCAGATTTGCATGCTTTTTCTGACTCTGATTGGGCTGGTTGCTATGACACTCGTGTGTCCACTAGTGGATTTTGCTTCATGTTTGGTAGCTCATGTATATCTTGGTTGAGCAAGAAGCAGCCTACTGTGGCCACTTCCAGTTGTGAAGCTGAGTATAGGGAAGCTTTCACAGCTACTATTGAGTGTGTGTGGCTCAGATGCCTTATGGCTGATTTGGGTGTTGGTCAGAATTCGGCCACCACCTTTCACTCACAGTCAGAGTGCATTGGCAGTTGTGAGGAACCCTATGTTCCATGCTCGCACTAAGCACATTGAGGTGCATTATCACTATGTCAGGGAGAGGTTCTTTACTGGGGAGATCAGCTTGGCATATGTGCCCACGCAGGAGAACATTGCAGACCTTTTCATGAAGGCTCTGGCCAGGGAGAAGTTTGAAGCTTTCCACAAAGCTTTGGGCTTACTTCCTTTTGTGGAGTGATTTCCACATAGCTTGGCACTTCCTTATACATGAGTGCCACCTACTTGTTCACTGCATCACTCTCAAGGGGGATTTGTTGATATATTTAGGTAGTGATGTGTGTGAATACTCTAGGACCGTCGAGGCACTTTTTTCCCTCTTTAGGAGGTTTTTTTCCCCTAGCTTGTATTTATGCCTATTGCCCTAATAGGCTACTTATCTTTGTACATTCTCTAGTAATACATTCAGTATTGCGTGTTGTGCTCCAAGCTTCTTATCCTTCCTTGTGTTGTTCGCGTGCCTTCACAGACACCTATCTCCAACACAGATGAGAAAGGCATACAAAGTCTTAAAAAGCAAATTGAGAAAGAATTCAAGATCAGTGACTAGGGAGATTTGTCATATTTCTTGGGCATGGAGATTTCATATACCCAACATGGAGTATATGTAACTCAAGAAAGGTATTTGAAGAACTTGCTAATCAAGTTTAAAATGGAAGATTGCAGGATAGCACCTACTCCAATGGAGGTGAATCACAAATTGAGAAGATATGGAGGAGAATAATTCAAGGATATGAAGCTATATGAAAGCCTGGTTGGTAGTTTAATCTATGCTACATTAACTAGGCCTGATTTGTCATATGGAGTTGGCGTGTTGTCTCAATTCATGCATTGTTCTAGGAAAGAACATTGGGTTGCAGGATAAAGGGTGTTAAGATACGTTAATGATACACTCAAAGAAGGTTTGTATTATGGTTTCACATCAGATACAAACATCAAGATATATATTGATACAGATTGGGTAGGTAATCGTGATGATAGGAGGTCAACCTATGGGTATCTATGTTATGTGGGACATAAGCTAATCCCTTGGTGTTCTAAGAAGCAACACATAGTTGCTTTGTCATCCACATAAGCAGAGTATAAAGGTATGGTTGAAGCTGCAAAAGAGGTTATATGGCTGAAGACTCTCATGAAGAGTTTTGACATCATTTAGAGTACACCCACTATTCATGGAGATACTATGAGTTCATTGTATCTAGCTGCTAACCCTGTATTTCATGCCATGACTAAACATATTGAGATTCAATATCATTTTTTGAGAGAGAAGGTGATTGGTAAAGAGATTGAAGTCATACATACTTCAACAAAAGATCAGATTGCAGACATGTTAACCAAAAGCTTGGATGGACCAAAGCTACAAAGATTCAAAGACATGGCAGGTATAAAGAAGATGGAGAAAATTAAAATTAATGATTGAGGGGGAGCTCTTGGTGCATGACAACCATTAATTGATGATTTGGACAAAGATTTAAAGTCAAAGAATGAAGCAACGATTAACATAAGAGGCTTGGAGTTTAGTGCATGGTCAAAAGTTGAAGACTTGTATATACATGTACTCTAATTTTGAAATTAGTTTAAAAGAAACGTTGTATCTTTGATGAGTCGGGATGTAAACATATATATATATATATACACACACACAAATATATATATATATATATATATATATATATATATATATATATATATATATATATATATATATATATATATATATATATATATATATATATATATATATATATATATATATATGCTATAGATGTATTACGAAGTGAGGAGATCATGTATCACATGAATTAGAAGTCATTAGAATACTTAGAGAGTAAGAAGAAGAAAATCATTCATCATAAATATATTTTATGATAATAGAAGAGAATCTCAAATATTGCGCCTTGATATTTTGCTTAGTGATCCTTCTATGCTTATCCTCTTGAGGAATGCTTTTGTACAAGTCTAATTCTATAGTTGAGTGACCTTTGTACAAGTTTTTGAGAATCTAATTGTAATCACGCTGAGAGAATTGTGAGTAGGAACATTTATATGTGTAAATGTGGAAAGTGAAGATAGAAAGAGGTGCAATCCCATTGGTCAATGTTTTGATCAGATCTCCCTCCAAAGTGTAAAGTTTTGAGCAAGTAAGCACTCATTGTTTAAGTTGAAAGGCAAGCTACATGTGGCTAAAAGAATTTGAATAAATGGGATCTACTTTGGGAGAACCATGCATTAGAAGTCGTCGGTGTCAAAGTCGATTACACAGAAGAGTAGTTTCATACATAGGTACAATGTTTGAATCAAATCTCAAGATTTACTGAATCTTTTGAGAAGTTTTAACTTGGAGAAGGTGGGGAACCTTTAGTGACACCTTGTACATTAGAAACTTTACACATTTGCTCAGTGAATGAATGAATTAAGTGCAACAGAGGTTTCTCTGTAATGACTTTCTTCATAGTTAGCTAAAGTCTTGATAATTTGGCATTGATCTTCCAAAATTGGTTGAGGTTTTTGATTTGTTCTTGTTGGTGCAGACAACCAAGCCTACACACTTGGCTATATATAAAGACTTTATGTGCAAATATTTGAGGAACCATGAGAACCATTGCTATGGATTCCTTACCTTTTTACCAATTGTAAAAGTCTATTTGACTTAGAGGAATATTTGTAGCTACCACTAAACTCATGGAATTTGTTAGATGGAAAAGCTACGACTTTATTTGGATAGCATATCTCCTAGATTAGAGGATCGCTTTTCTAGAGAAAGCCAATGAAGAATTCAAATTCAAAGTTCAAATGAATCATCTATAAAAGATGATTGAAAACTCGCGGGACAGATCACTCCATATCTGAGTCCTTGATGATCTCATTGCAAAAGAGTGTGGCTTACTTCATAGCTAACACATCTTAGTATCTTTTTTATCAAGCCAATGATTATGTACAACATTGTCTCATAATACAATAGATCCTTCATTATATCTGCTGGTCTCTCTTGAAAGAGGCCGCGGAGAGCTACATCGTGGTGTGCTCGGTTGCTCCAAACACCAAGGGAGTGGGCTGCTGCGTGAGGAGAGAGAAAGTAGAGAGAGAAACCTGCGCAGAAATTTGGAGAAGAAGATGGAGAAGCTGAAGTTGAAGAAGTCCCAATCAAGTTATGAGAGATTTGGGACCAAGTCTTATTGATAAGTGACTTTTAGGTCATTTGGGCATGTTCACACATGGCCAATGACCAAAAGTCATAAAAATAATGTAAATGCCTATAACTCCCCAATTTGGGGTCCAAAAAATACAACAAAAATATGTCTGGAAAGCTCTCGAAGAGAGCTTTCACATGGAAGGGTCAAAATATACAAAAGGAGAGTCCTTGGGGCCTTTATCCCCAACAACCTCCCACTTAAAGGACCAAGGAGGCTCCTTTAAGCTAAGTAACTCCCACCATCTGTATACATAGCTGATGTTGTGCCTTGGGTAGACACTTCGTGAGAGCATCTGCAGGATTCTGTGAAGTATTGACCTTGATCAAAGTGATCAGGCCATCCTCTAACACCTCTCTGATGAAGTGATATCTCACATCAATATGCTTTGTGCGAGCATGAAACATGGCATTCTTTGCCAAACATATGGCACTCTGGCTATCGCATCCAAGAAGAGGTGCCTTTTCAAGCATCCCAAACTCACTGCAGAGCCGAGCTAACCAAATGGCTTCTTTGGAAGCCTCTGTGGCTGAAATATATTCAGCCTCTGTAGTAGATAGTGCAACTATCCTCTGAAGTCTAGAGCACCATGAAATAGCTCCACCTGCAAGGATGTATACATAGCCACTTGTGGACTTGCGTGTGTCCACATCACCTTCCATGTCTGAATCACAAAATCCTTTTAACTCCAATGGACCCTTTCCATAACATAAGCATTTACTTTTGGTCCCTTTCAAATATCTCAAGATAGATTTGACTGCCTCCCAATGAGCTCTACAAGGATTAGCCATGAACCTGCTAACAACTCCCACTGCATGAGCAATGTCTGGCCGAGTGGCAACCATAGCATACATAAGTGAACCACAAGCTGATGCATATGGAACACTCTTCATGTAACTGGCTGCATCATCATTTTTGGGACAGTCATCCTTGGAAAGCTTAACATGTGGCTGCAATGGCACTCCAAGAGGCTTAGCATCAGCCACATTAAATCTGTCCAGCACTTTTTCAATGTACTTTTCTTGGGATACCTGCAAAGTATGCTGCTGTCTATCCCTTTTTATACGCATACCAAGAATATGCTCAGCTTCCCCAAGGTCTTTCATTGAGAATGCAGAGTTCAGCTGCTGTTTTAGAGCATTCAGAGTGCTCTTTTTCTTCCCAGCCAGCAGCATATCATCTACATACAGTACAAGAATAATTGGGCTGCCATCTTCATCCTTTTTCGTGTACAAACAATGATCTGCATGGCTTCTTTTAAACCCATGTTTGAGCATAAATGCATCAAACTTCTTATACCATTGTCTGGGGGCCTGTTTCAGCCCATACAAGCTCCTTTTCAGTTTGCATACCAGGTGCTCTTTTCCAGGAATGGCATATCCTTCTGGCTGTTTCATGTACAGCTCTTCATCTAAATCACCATGCAAAAAGGCTGTTTTAACATCCATTTGGAATAATTCCAAATCCAAGGCAGCTGTGAGAGCAAACAACACACGTAAAGTGGTCATTTTCACCACTGGAGAGAACACTTCTTGGAAATCAATGCCCTCTTTTTGGGCATATCCCTTAGCAACCAGCCTTGCCTTATACTTGGGTTTGCCATCAACAGTTTTGATTTTGTACACCCACTTGTTTGGAATGGCTTTCCTTCCTTTGGGTAACTCAACCAAATCCCAAGTATCATTTGCATGCAAGGCCTTTATCTCTTCCTGCATGGCTAACTCCCACTTCTTCTTGTGCTCACATAGCTTTGCCTCTTTATAAGTAAGAGGCTCACCCTCATCTGATAACATAATATAATGTATAGAGGGATCATATCTATTCACTCGCCTCCTAGGACGTATAGATCTTCTTACCCAATGATCAACATTACCAGGCAATGGATCTACATCAGGAGGTACATTAACTTCTTCATTGTTACATTAACTTCTTCATTGTTAACAGGCTGCTGTACATCATTTCCAGCCCTGTTTTCAGCATGAATAGGTGGCTGCATATGCCCTTCAGGAGCATCATTTTGCTGTCCAGCATCATCTGGCTCAATAACCACGGGCTCATTGTCATTTCCAGCCATATGTGGTGCATCCCGAGGGTCCATATCAGATTTAACTGGTGGCTGTACATGCTGAAATTTGACTCTTTTATGGTCATCTTTAGAGGCACAATTGTTTTTGAGCAGCCTTGCCTCATTAAATACAACATCTCGGCTGCGTATTACCTTCTTGAGTTGAGGTAGCCAAATCCTGTAGCCCATTTCACCTTCATCTCCATAACCCATGAAGATTCCTTTCATGGACTTTGCATCTAACTTGCTTCTCAACTCAGGCCTTATATGCACAAAAGCATCGCAACCAAAGATGCGTAGGTGGTCATATGAAGCTGGTTTGCCAGACCAAACCTCTTCTGGAATGCCACCTTTTAAGGACATATGAGGGGATCGATTGCAAACATGAACTGCAGTTTTCAAAGCCTCTCCCCAAAATCCATGAGGGAGATTAGCTGTGGACAGCATGCATCTCACCCTCTCACATAAAGTCCTATTATACCTTTCAGCCACACCGTTGGAAGAGGGGCTGTATGGGACTGTTAGCTCCCTCTTAATACCAAGATTTTCACAAAATCTATTGAATTCAGCACTTGTAAACTCACCCCCATTATCTGTACGTAAGCATTTCAGCTTTCTACCTGTTTGAGTGGTCACAAATGCATGAAATTTCTTAAATGCAGCAAAGGCTTCATCTTTAGATTTTAACAAATATACCCAAAGCTTCCTAGAGTAATCATCAACAAAAGAAACAAAGTAAAGAGCACCCCCCATAGATTTTATGGGCATGCTACAAACATCAGAATGAACAAGATCAAGCACATTAGACTTACGAGAGACACCAGAGTAGTAGGAATTCTTTACTTGCTTACCATATTGGCATTCATTACAAAAATCAAGTTTTGAGCCTTTAGCATCAAACTTGTCCAAATTACATAGTTTATCAAGACCTTTTTGGCTCATGTGGCCAAGCCTTTTATGCCATAATTCCATATGTGAATGGATTTCAGCCAAAGCAATAAACTTGCCCAACAATGCTTTACCATGCAAGCAATAAAGAGTCCCTTTCTTTGTACCTTTAACAATCAGCCTAGAGCCTTTGATAAGCTTCCATGACCCCTTCTCAAAGAGGGTACTATATCCATGCATATCCATTTGCCCAACAGACAATAAGCTTTTCTTGATGCTTGGTACATACCTTACATCATGCAAAACCAGCTCATTGGTACCATCCACTGTGAGATGCACTGTGCCAATACCTTCAATAGAACAAGCATGGTTATTTCCAAGATATACATGTCCATGGCTTCCTGCATGAAAGGTAGTGAAACACTCCTTAATAGGAGTTACATGAAACGATGCACCTGAATCTACAATCCATGTTTGTGACAAAGCATCATTCACAGTAAGCAAGGCATCAATCAAATCCCTCTTTGTGATTTGCATGTCTTGTGCATGAATATTAATAGAAGCATCAAAAATTTCAGCATGCTCTTCTGCCATAGTAGCACAAAGTATATCTTCTGCATCTGATAGCTCCTCAATGATGACACTAGAGGCCACATTGGCCTTCTCTTTGTCTTTGTCCTTTGAGGTATCATGTGCTTCATTCTTGGTGTCCTTTTTCTTCCTGTCACCTGTGTTCTTCTTTCTTTCTAGTTCAGCTTTATAAAATCTGCAATCAGGCTTCTTGTGACCTTTCCTACCACATTGATAACAAGTCACTTCAGCCTTGCCTTTGCTTTTGCTCCTGTTCCTCTGTACATTTCCACTTTTCTTTTCTGTTCTTCCTCTAGCCACATTGGCTGAACCACTGCCCTCTCCACTAGCTTTCCTCCTGATTTCCTCATTCAAAATAGAACCCCTTACACCATCAAAGGTAAGACTGGGGCTATTCGAAAGTGAAACAACCAATGTTTCCCACGAATCAGGTAAGGTCATCAACAAGAAGATGGCCTTAAGCTTATCATCAAATGGAGGTAATCCAGAGTCCTGCAATTGTGAAAGAGTACCTGTAAACAAAGATAAGTGCTCAGCCGCACTTTTTGACTCATCAAGCTGCATACACACTAGCTTACGCATAAGATGCACTTGATTTACAGGCGTGGTATTTTCATAAGTGGCTTTCAGCTTCTCCCATACCTCAAAAGCAGTTGTAAGGCCTTTCAAATCCACTAAGATTTCATCTGATACAGCCATCTTGATGTAAGTGATGGCCTTCTTGTTTAGGTTCATCCATGCTGCATCTGTCATATCTTCAGGCTTGACTTCCTCAAGAGCCCCTTCACAATCTTTAAGAAAGAGGATGCCCAACATTCTCTCTTTCCACAAATTGAAACCATTACCTTCAAATCTCTTGATCTCAAACAAGCTTTTGACATCAGAGGAGGTAGAGGCCATGTTTGAACACTAAGAGCTTCAAAATTTCACCAAAAAGGTAAAATTCACCTGTTGTCTTGTGCGCAATTACCTTACGAGACTATAGCTCAGAAATGAAGCCCAAAAACTGTCCAAAACTTGCAAAAATCAATTTCTGAAATTTTCTGCAGAAAATTTCAGAAAATTCCAGCAAGCTGTAATTGAATCAAAAACAACAAATTTGTTGTTTTTCAACCACAAAAAGCATACATAGATATAAAACCAAGGCAATGGGTGCTTGTTTTCACAAAAGCCCCAATTTTTGCAGCAATATGACCTGTAAAATCAGAGAAATGACCTACTGTAATAAGTTTCCAGCGAGTATGCACTTTAGAAGAGATTCTTCGCGATGAAACTCTCTAAAAAGCACAAAATTTGCTTCAGTTTTGCTCCGGGCTGAAGTAATCCTCCAAAAACAGCCCTTTTATCGCGAAAAAAGAAGGTTTTTCGCGATGAAATTCTCCCAAATGCAAGAAAACACCTTCAGCTTAACATAGGCTGAAGTGGAAAAGCAGTTTGAGCAACTTTGTCGCGATGGAACAGCTCAAAGCTCTGATACCAGTTGAAAGAGGCCGCGGAGAGCTACGTCGTGGTGTGCTCGGTTGCTCCAAACACCAAGGGAGTGGGCTGCTGCGTGAGGAGAGAGAAAGTAGAGAGAGAAACCTGCGCAGAAATTTGGAGAAGAAGATGGAGAAGCTGAAGTTGAAGAAGTCCCAATCAAGTTATGAGAGATTTGGGACCAAGTCTTATTGATAAGTGACTTTTAGGTCATTTGGGCATGTTCACACATGGCCAATGACCAAAAGTCATAAAAATAATGTAAATGCCTATAACTCCCCAATTTGGGGTCCAAAAAATACAACAAAAATATGTCTGGAAAGCTCTCGAAGAGAGCTTTCACATGGAAGGGTCAAAATATACAAAAGGAGAGTCCTTGGGGCCTTTATCCCCAACATCTCTGTCATTATCACTTACAAGAATCATTTTGTATTGCTCATATCTCAGTCATTCTCCACCATTTTCAATGTTTCTATAGCTTGTTGGAACCAGCACTAAGTCTTCTACATGCTGAAAAATTTGGAACACATTCTTTTCAATACATTTGGAGAAAAGTGCATCGAGGTGGTCACTGGTCGAACTCTATAGAGGTCCTAAAAAATCGGGGGTAATGATTTGATTGCTAAATTGATTGGTCTATGCATAGTGCATCATTCCAAGTGATTCCACTTGGAAGCATTAGCTCATTAAGCTAATTTATTATCTCTAAAAGGAAGTTTGCTAATTCTTACTATAGTGGAAGCACTCAGCTTAACAAGTAGCATGTGTGTGAACAAAAATAGAAGGTTTTCATTGATTCTTGAACTTGGAAGTAGTCTGTTTTGAATTAATCATTTTTCATATCATTTTCGAAGTACATAGGGACTTATTTAGTGTCATTGGAAAGCAAAGAGGGCCTACAACTCAAATCTGAAGCATAAGAGGGCTGGTACAAAGTAGGGATTAGTAGTACCTACTCATTTCTTGGACTATCCATCCATCTTTCCCAACAGTGGTATCAGAGAAAATCTAAGGTAAAATGGGAGATGGTTTTCCTTCTTTCATTGATGAATTGGACAAGAACAACTACCAAGCATGGTCCTTGAGGATGGTCATACTTGCAAGGAAGGAGTCTCTATGGATACATCTCAGGAGATGAGGAGATGCCCATTTTCAGAAGCAAAGGATAACCTACAAGAGAGGAGCATGAAAGACTCAATACATGGTGTGACAAGGATGCATTAGCAAGGTCAAACTTACTTAACTCAATCTCTGATTTTCTTCTTCCACATATTAGGAACTGTAAGACATCCCAAGAGACTTGGTAAACATTGTCGTCTATTTCTCTTCCAACACAAGGGCTAGGAAGAACCAATTGTGGATTGAGTTTACCACTCAAAGAAAGGAACCCAAGCAAGGCATCTCAAAGTATGTGAACAAAGTCAAGGATATAGCTGATCAATTGGCAAGCATAGGAGAAGAAATTGAAGAGGAGCAGATTGCAAGACAAGTAATCAGTGGTATTAAAGCAGATGACAAATGGGAGAGCTTCACAACTGCCATGGACTTGTACATGGACATGCAGATTCCAGACCTTATCACACTCATGGGGCAACTCTTCACCCACGAAGCCAAGCTCAACAAGAATGGAGATTCATCAAGAGGTAATAACTCTTCTGCCCTATACATAGATAAAAGTAAGTCTAAAGAGAAAGGAAAAAGAAAGAAGATTGAGGATGAAGGAGCTACCTCCCAAGCCAACTATGCAGGGAGAGGTATAAACTCAAGAGGAAGGGGTAGAGGAGGCAAGCAAGGTAGGAGGAGCCTTATAAATCCTCACCATGTAATATTTGTGGATTGTCAAATCATACTACAGATGAGTGTTACAGGAACTTAAGGAATCGTAGAGGTGGAGGATTTCAAAGAGGTGGATATACACAGTCAAGAGGAAGATTCAATCACCATCAAGGCTACAATAACAACTACAACAACAACTACAATAACAACTACCAAGGAGGCTACAAATCAAGGAAAGATTACAACAACTATACAGAGGAGCAAGAGGATTCTCTTATGATTATCATAGAATATGACTTCAAAACTAGGTATAAATGATGATTATCTCTTCTACATTGACTCAGGATGCTCAAACCATGTGGCAGGAAATGTAGCTCTTCTTTGTGACCTTAAGGAACCAAAGGGTAAGCATCAGGTACAAACAAGTGATGACATCAAGCACTCAATGATCAAGGTAGGAAACGTTAAAACCTCTGATGGAAATAAGAATCTATTGAGCATGGTTCTATATGTACCTACGATTACCAAGAATTTGATGAGTGTTGGAAAGATTGTGCGAAAAGGTTTGCAGGTTAGGTTCAACAAATATGGAGCATTTTTTGGAGGATCCCGAGTAAGGATTCAAGAGAATAGCCAAAGGAGAAAAGACAGGTAGATTATTCACTTTTGAGCTTGAGGATACAAGGAATATTGCACTTTATAGTTACAAAGACCAAACACTATTTGATCTTGAAATTTGGCATAAGAGATTAGGGCATATTGATGAAAGAACTTTAAAGCAAATATGTAGAGATCAATGTGTGCTTGGGATACCTAATGTATCCAAGCAACACATGATCTATAAATGTGGTGCTTGTCAGTTTGGAAAATCTCACAGGTTACCCTTCTTAAGGAAAGGTTACATGCATGAGGACTACCTAGAGCTTGTCCATATAGATGTATGGGGACCAAGTAAGGATACCTCAATTTTTGGATCAAGGTATTATGTATCTTTCATTGATGATTTCAATAGATGGACTATCTTATATTTTATCAAGCACAAAAAGTATCTTGCACTTGTTGAAAACCAAACATGAAGAAGTCCAAAGAGACTAACATCAGATGGAGGAGGTGAGTACTTCTCAAATGAGTTTGATGCATTCTTGCAGGATAGAGGAATCAAGAAAGAAATTACAATAAGATATACCCCTAAGCAAAATGGGGTGGCAGAGAGGAGAAATAGACTAATTGTTGAAACAACTAGGTCAATGTTAAATGAGAAAAAAATACCTAATTACTTGTGGGAAAAAAGTGTATCTACTACCACTTATCTTGTAAACAGGTTGCCATCCAAATCTCTTGATGGGATGACCCCATATGAAGCATGGCACGGTAGAAGACCTTCACTTGATTATTGCACGATCTTTGGACATGTTGCTTATGTGAATATCCCTTCTCAAATAAGAGGTAAGCTAGACCCCAAGACAAAGAAGTGCATCTTCATAGGGTATGACTTGAATAAAAAAGGATACAGGTTCTACAATCCTTCCGACAAAGGATTTATGGTCAGTAGATATGTTGTCTTTGATGAGAATGACTCTTGGTTTGAAAGTGAATGCAAGATAGTAAAGCTACCTTATGACTTGGAAGAGGAATTTCCAAGCCTCACCAAGGAGGAACCAAACCAGATTGAAGACATCAATTCAGATGATGAGGACATCATCAAACTAGAAGAATTCAAGGCATGGAAATCCAAAGGCGAAGTCAAGATGAAGAAGTTGGAGGATATACCTGAATCATCCAACCAAGCAATCTGAAGATCACAAAGGGAGAGCAAGAAGCCAATTAGATATGGGTATGGCACTTCTTTAGTTACTAAGCACTCTGTTTATCTTGCAAAAAGCTTGTCATTTGAAGAGTCGTCATCAAATGAAGAGGCAAAGACTTGGGATGAAGAGGCAAAGAACTGGCAGAATGGAAGGAAGCTATGGATGAGGAAATTGAAGCACTCAAGGAGAATGATACTTGGGAGCTAGTGCCAAAGAAAGAGTCTATGAAGATAATTGGTTCTAGATGGATCTATAAGATCAAGAGGAATTCTAATGGATCAATAAGTAGGTACAAAGCTAGAATTACGGCTAAGGGTTTTGCACAAACCCAAGGAGTTGATTATGAAGAAACCTTTTCACTTGTGGCCAAAATGCCAACCATCAAGGTATTGGTAAGTGTGGCTACATCAAAGAATTGGAACATGTATCAATTGGATGTAAAAAATGCATTTCTAAATGGATGGATTTTAGAGGAGGTGTACATGTCTCAACCTCCGGCTATGTCGACCCAAGCAAGGTAACATATGTGTGTAAATTGAACAAAGCTCTTTATGGATTGAAGCAAGCACCTAGGGCATGGAACCATAGGTTGACTACATACCTTCAGGATCAAGGATTCTTCATGAATAAAGCAGATACTTCTCTGTTTGTTAAGAGGAGTAATTCAGAGGTAATATACCTATGTGTATATGTTGATGATATCATACTCACAAGTAATGATGCTAATGACATCAAGCAGATTAAGAATCAAATGATGCAGGAGTTCAAAATCAGTGATCTAGGATCACTAAAGTATTTTCTTGGACTTGCGTTAGTCTATACCAACTCTGGAATTTACATTAGTCAGAGAAAGTATCTACTGAACATGTTAAATAAGTTTCATATGCAGGATGCCAAGGTAGCAAGCAGTCCAATGGAGGTAAACCAAAAGTTAAGTGCTCATGAAGGTGATGTGCTTGAGAATATTGTAGGTTACCAATGCATAGTAGGAAGCTTGAACTATGCTACATTTTCAAGGATTGATATTGCTTATGGAGTAAGTGTTTTAAGTCAATTTATGCAAAAACCTAGGCCACCTCACTTGGAAGCTGCCAAGAGGATTTTGAAGTACCTTAAGGGCACTCAAAATTAAGGATTATACTTTCCTTATACCTTAGATTTGGACATCAAGATATATTTAGATGCAGGTTGGGCAGGTTGCAAAGATGATAGAAGGAGTACCTCAGGTTACCTATCTTTTGCAGGTAACAAACCTATATCATGGTCTTCAAAGAAGCAACCTAATGTTGCTTTATCTTCTACAGAGGCAGGGTATAGAGGATTGGCCAATGTTACTCAAGAGGCCATATGGATTAGATTGTTATATACATGTTTGGGTTTGCATGCTACATCTCCAATGATTTTTGGAGATAATACATGCTTATTTCATCTTGCAGCAAATCCTATTTATCATGCTAGGACTAAGCATATAGAGGTCCACTATCATTATGTGAGAGAGAAGCTATTGAGAAAGGAAATTCAGTTAGCATATGTATCAACTAATATGCAATGTGTAGAATCATTAACCAAAGCACTTGATGGCACAAAACTTTGCAGGTTTAATTCTATGATTGGATTGCACGACAATTCAAGAGGAGTAAAAAAGAAGATCAAGCCAAGATGTTTCGCTTGAGGGGGACCTCTTGGTGCAAACACCAAGCCTACACACTTGGCTATATATAATGACTTTATGTGCAAATATTTGAGGACCCATGAGAACCATGACAATGGATTCCTTACCGTTTTACCAATTGTAAAAGTCTATTTGACTTAGAGGAATATTTGTAGCTACCACTAAACTTGTGGAGTTTGTTAGATGGAAAAGCTATGACTTTATTTGGAGAGAGTATCTCCTAGATTAGGGGATCACTTTTCTAGAGAAATCTAATGAAGAATTCAAATTCAAAATTCAAATGAATCATCTATAAAAGATGATTGAAAAACTCGTGGGACAGATCACTCCATATCCGAGTCCTTGATGATCTCATTGCAGAAGAGTGTGGCTTACTTCATAGACAACACCTCTTAGTATCATTGAGCATTTTTTATCAAGCCAATGATTATGTACCACATTGTCTCATAATACAATAGATCATTCATTATATCTACTGGTCTCTTTGTCATTGTCACTTACAACCGTCATTTTGTATTGCTCATATCTCAGTCATTTCTCCACCATTTTCAATGTTCTATAGCTTGTTGGAATCACAACTAAGTCCTCTACATGATGAAAAGTTTTGAACACATTCTATTCAGTACATTTGGAGAAAAGTGTGTTGAGGTGGTCACTAGTCAAACTCTACAGAGATCCTAAAAAATCGAAGGTAATGATTTGATTGCTAAATTGATTGCTCTATGTATAGTGCATCATTTCAAGTGATTCCACTTGGAGGCATTATCTCATTAGGATAATAATGCTCTCCATCACTGGTATCAGAGCAGGAGTCATCAGAATTGAAGAAAGGAGGACCTTGACTGTTGCAGTTATACAGAAACCATCATTTGAAGATCCAAAAGGTGAAAGTTTGAAGTGAAAGTAAGAGAAGGCGGCTGAAGCTATCAAGAAGATCATAAGGAACTACATTCGAAGTAAAGGTACATTCATTATTCATAAAGCGTGAAGAATTTATTGCACATGTGAAGAAAGGATGGGAGATTCTCTTCAGATAGAGAAATTGGATAGAGAAAACTACTGCTTGGTCAATGAGGATGAACACTCATCTTATGAGCAAAGAGCTGATAGGATATATCAGAAGTGAAGAAGAAAAACCAAAATTCAGAGAACCTAGTGTTCCAACTATGGATGAGCTCTCAGATTTGAAGACATGGATGAAGAAGGATCCTCAAGCTAGGAGCATTATCTACATGGGAGTCAATGATTACTTCTACCTCACATTAGAGGACTTGAAAGTGCAAGTGATATGTGGAATGCTTTGGAGGAACATTTCCAAAACACCACAAAGTCAAGGAAGGCATCTTTATAGGCAGAGTTTACCACATTCAAGAAGAAGGCTTCTCAATCCATTTTTGATTAGGTAGCAAGGATGGGCATTCTAGATGCATTAGGAGTGGTTGATGAAGATATTGAAGAGGACAAATTGGTAAGGCAAATTCTAACAGGTTTGAGAGGAGATGAGAAATGGAAGCCTTTCATTTTAACCACTGAATTGTCACTAGATCATTTCACTCCTGATTTGAATCAGTTGCTAGGACATATGCTAACCTTTGAGTAGGATGTCAAAGGTGATGTCAATAAAAGTACAGGTCAAGCAATGTATTCAAAGGACATGAAGAAGTTTAACAAAGGCAAGCAACAATTGAATGAAGAAGAAGGTACAACTAGCCAAGCTAACTTCCTAAGAGGAAGAGGTGGTGGCAAAGGAAGAGGAAGAGGCAGAAGCAATAAAGATGGTGCCAAAGCTTTCTAGATTTGTGGTAAGAATAATCATTTAGCTCATGAATGTTGGCATAATAATCAAAATGGTGGAGGATACAATCAGAATTTTAATTCAAGAGGAAGAGGTAATAGAAATCGGAGAGGTAATTTCAGAGGTAGAGGTTACTTTGGAAGAAATGCAGGTAGAGGCATTCAAGGTCAATCCTACAACAATACCTACTAAAATTATGTTTCATATCAGAAATGAGGATTCAACCTTAATTATGAATGCAACTTGTGAAAGACAAAGTGAAGATCAAAGAATCTTCTACATTGACTCAGGGTGTAGCAATCTTCTGAGTGGCAACATTGCTTTGATGACTGATTTGGAGAAAAAAGTGAGTAATCATGTAGTTTAAACAGGTGATAACACAAAGCATAATGTGAAGTCCATTGGATTAGTAAAGGCCAAGGATGGAAGCACTTGTTTGAGTAAGGTTTTATATATTCCTACAAGTCCAAAGAATCTGATAAGTGTAGGGCAAATTGTAGAGAAAGGTTATGAAGTAAGGTTCACTAATGATGGAGTTTTTGTGGAAGACCCTAGCAATGTGTATAAACAAATTGTTTTAGGAAAGAACGAAGGAAGGCTATTCACAATGAAGCTTCAAGGCAATGCTGGTCATGCCTTGTTCACTTATGGAGGACATAAGATCTCTGAGTTAGATCTTTGTCATAAAAGACTTGCACATTTCAATGAAGGAGGTATGAGGGATATGATTAACAATAGTTCAGTACTTGTATTACCTAATGTTGCAGGTCAACACATGACATACAGATGTGAGTCATGTCAATTAGGTAAGGCTCATAAGCAACCATATAACAAGCATAGTTTCATGTATTCAGAGAAGCTTGAATTGGTGCATATAGATGTGTGGGGACCATCAAAGGACTTTAGCATTAATGGTTCAAGGTATTATGTTATTTATGTTGATGATGCTACCAGGTGGATCACCATATCTGTGATCAAAGATAAATGAGAGGTGTTCAATACAATTAAACATTACCATGTGTATGCAGAAGGAGTTTTAGGGAAAAAATGGAAGAGACTAAGGTTAGATGGAGGGGGAGAGTATTTCTCTAATGAATTCAATGATCACCTATGTAATGTAGGTATAAAAAGGGAAGTTACTTGTAGGTACTCTCCTCAACAAAATGGTGTAGCAGAAAGGAGAAATAGAACTCTTGTTGAGTTTGCAAGATCAATGATGAAGGAGAAAAATTACCCTAATTATTTGTGGGTTGAGGCTATAAATACAGCCACATACTTGGTGAATAGGTTACCATGTAAAGCTTTGCACGGTATGACACCATATGAAGCTTGGTGGGGTAAGAGACCTACCTAAGATCATTGCAAAGTGTTTGGATGTTTGGCTTATGCATATATGCCATCTCAATTGAGGCATAAATTGGAATCTAAAGTTGAAAAGTATGTATTCATTGGTTATGATGATAAGCAGATGGGCTATAGGTTGTGGAGTCCATCCACAAAATAATTCCTTGTGTCAAAGGATGTTACATTTGATGAGCAAGGTACTTGGTATGTAGGTACAATTAACCTTAATGCAGGTGATGAAGAAACATTGAACCAGAAGAAAGGTAAATCAAAGGTTCATATATTTGATGAAGAAGAGAATAATGAAGCACAAGGTGAAGTTGAAGAAATGCCAAGGTTTGATACAGAATTTGATGAACCAGAAACTTCAAGAAGTGGAAAACTCTGAAGGTCATCAAGACATAAATGGAAAACTACAAGGTATAGCTATGACACTTCATTTTTGACTACTAAAGATTATGCTTTTATGGTGAAAGCAGAGGAAGGCCCTTCTACATATGAAGAGGCAAAAGGTAAGGAAAATTGGGAGGAAGCTATGCAGAAAGAGTATGATGCATTAATGGAGAATGAGACATGAGATTTGGTTCCCAAACCAAATAGTCAAAAGATCATTGGATGCAAATGGCTCTACAAGACAAAGAGGTATGAAGATGGAAGTGTGTCTAGATATAAAGCTAGACTTGTTGTGAAAGGGTATGCTCAGACATATGGTATAGATTATGATGAGACTTATAGTCCTGTGGCAAAGATGACAACTATAAGGACCGTCATAGCTATTGCTGCAAGTAAAGGTTGGAAGCTATGTCAATTAGATGTGAAGAATGCTTTTTTAAGTGGTTACATTTCAGATGATGTTTTCATGGAGCAACCAGAAGGTTTCAAGGATAAAAGGTATCCATAGTATGTATGTAAGCTCAAGAGAGATTTATATGGTTTGAAGCAGGCCCTAAGGCATGGAATTATAAACTTGTGAAGTTCTTGAAGGAGCTTGGTTTCCAAGTGTCTAAAGCAAATAGTAGCTTGCTTGTTAAAGCAAGTGATGATGGGTTCATTTACATGTGCATATATGTTGATGACATAATTCTTACAGGTACAGATGAGAAGGGCATACAAAGTCTTAAAAAGCAAATTGAGAAAGAATTCAAGATCAGTGACTTGGGAGATTTGTCATATTTCTTGGGCATGGAGATTTCATATACCCAACATGGAGTATATGTAACTCAAGAAAGGTATTTGAAGAACTTGCTAATCAAGTTTAAAATGGAAGATTGCAGGATAGCACCTACTCCAATGGAGGTGAATCACAAATTGAGAAGGTATGGAGGAAAATAATTCAAGGATATGAAGTTATATCAAAGTTTGGTTGGTAGTTTAATCTATGCTACATTAACTAGGCCTGATTTGTCATATGCAATTGGCATGTTGTCTCAATTCATGCATTGTTCTAGGAAAGAACATTGGGTTGCATGATAAAGGGTGTTAAGATACATTAAGGATACACTCAAAGAAGATTTGTATTATGGTTTCACATCAGATACAAACATCAAGATATATAGTGATATAGATTGGGCAAGTAATCCTGATGATAGGAGGTCAACCTATGGGTATCTATGTTATGTGGGAGATAAGCTAATCCCTTGGTGTTCTAAGAAGCAACACATAGTTGCTTTGTCATCCACAGAAGCAGAGTATAAAGGTATGGTTGAATCTGCAAAAGAGGTTATATGGCTGAAGACTCTCATGAAGAGTTTTGACATCATTTAGAGTACACCCACTATTCATGGAGATAATATGAGTTCATTGTATCTAGCTGCTAACCCTGTATTTCATGCCAGGACTAAACATGTTGAGATTCAATATCATTTCTTGATAGAGAAGGTGATTGATAAAGAGATTGAAGTCATACATACTTCAACAAAAGATCACATTGCAGAGATGTTAACCAAAAGCTTGGATGGACCAAAGCTACAAAGATTCAAAGACATGGCAGGTATAAAGAAGATGAAAAAAATCACAATTGATGATTGAGGGGGAGCTCTTCGTGCATGAAAGCCATCAATTGATGATTTGGACAAAGATTTGAAATCAAATAATGAAGCAAAGATTAACATGAGATGCTTGGAGTTTAGTGCATGGTCAAAAGTTGAAGACTTGTATATACATGTACTCTAATTTTGAAATTAGTTTGAAAGAAACTTTGTATCTTTGATGAGTCCGGATGTAAACATCTATATATACATGATGTAGATGTATTAAGAAGTGAGGAGATCATTTATCACATGAATTAGAAGTCATTAGAAGACTTAGAGGGTAAGAAGAAGAAAATCATTTATCAGAAATATATTTTATCATGATAGAAGAGAATCCGAAATATTGCGCCTGGATATTTTGCTTAGTGCTTGTGCTTATACTCTTGAGGAATGCTTTTGTAAAAGTCTAATTCTATAGTTGAGTGACCTTTGTACAAGTTTTTGAGAACCTAATTCTAATGAGGCTGAGAGAATTGTGAGTAGGAACATTTATATGTGTAAATGTGGAAAGTGAAGATAGAAATAGATGCAATCCCGGTGGTCAATGTTTTGATTAGATCTCCGTCCACACTGTAAAGTTTTGAGCAAGTAAGCACTCATTCTTTAAGTTGAAAGGTAAGCTACTTGTGGCTAAAAGCATTTGAATAAACATGATCTATTTTGGGAGAACCATGCATTAGAAGTTGCTGGTGTCAAAGTCAATTACACATAGAGCTGTTTCAGACATAGGTACAATGTTTGAATCAACTCTCAAGATTTACTAAACCTTTTGAGAAGTTTTAACTTGAACAAGGTGCGTAGCCTTTAGGCAACACCTTGTACAAAGTTTTATTAGAAAATTTACACATTTGGTTAGTCAATGAATGAATTAAGTGCAACAGAAGTTTCTCTGTAATGACTTTCTTCACAGTTAGCTAAAGTCTTGATAATTTGGCATTGGTCTTCTAAAATTGGTTGAGTTTTTGAGTTGTTCTTGATATAGAGGTGCTCTAACATCAAGGATAGTGTGTTCTTTTGGAGATTAATGCTCTCCATCACATCTATGGGTGGTTGCATGTTTTATGTTACTTTCGTTGATGATCATACACAAAAAGTATGGGTATATTTCATGAAAGAGAAGAATGAGGTGTTCACTCACTTCTAGAAGTTTAAGGGTATGGTGGAAAAGCAAACAAGAAACTATATTCAGATATTAATGTCTAATGGAGGAGGTGAATACATGTCAAATGAGTTCAACAACTTTCTTAAAAGTCATGGAATTCGATGTCAATTTTCATGCAGGTACACACCACAACAAAATGGCATTGTTGAATGAAAAAATAGACATATTGCAAAAATAGCAAGAACTTTGATGGCTGAGAAGAATATGCCTCATTGTTATTGGACAAACGTTGTGCATACTATTGTATACATCATGAACAAAACTCTGACTGTTGTTGTACATCAACTTACACGTGAAGAGAAGTTTATAGGGAAAAAAGCCAAAGTTATCACATATGAAAGTATTTGGCTATATTGCATACGTACATGTTCTAGATGAAATGTGGACAAAGCTTGATCCAAAAGCAAATCAATGTATCTTCATTGGATACATCCTTGAGCAAAAGTGCTATAAATGTTATAATCCACTCACATGAAAGGTGAAGGTTAGCAGATATATGGTGTTTGATGAAATGTCAAGCTTCTACGCAAATGCCAAAGATGGACTTGATCATGAACCAAATGAGAAAGAAAATGCTCACTCATTAGAAGCTCTCTCATCTCCTCTTGCTTGCTGAGAGTACGAGGAATTTAGCTTTCTTTATATGTCATGCAATCTGCACTTCAAATACTATATATGGGATTAAAATGCACACATACAATCACTCCATGAGTAGTAAAAGCATCTCACATATGACTAGCAATAGAGAGAATTTCGAAGCTCTTCTTTTGGTAGCCAAAGGAAGCTCAGGAAGCCACACAAGCATTTTGACTAGGGCATCCAAGCAAGAAATGAAGTAGTAGCTTATGTGTGTCTATTCGTAGAGTTATATATTGTTGGAGTTTCATTTTTGTATAGAGGAACACTTAAACAATAAAGAGAGCCTTCTTGAACATCAAGCATGAAAGTTGTGAATCCATTAATGAAACTATAGAGAATGCTAAGTTTCTTTCTTCCCTTTATGGATATGAGATGATTCCACGAGCAGTACATATACATTTGAGCATCTTTAAAAAAATAATTCCTAAGAATAGATGTATTTTCGGCATACGAGTAAGTAAGAAGATGCCCAAGAAAGATTATTGGAGATTGCTACGGTAGATGAAACAAGTCTTCTCAACATCAAGTTTGAAGTATTCAAATGAAGAATCCTCATTGTGGAATGGATCAAAGGACAGACATAGCAATGATAGAGATAAGTGCTATTTCCCATCTTTGCTCATATATATTCTCTTGTTTTGCCATTCTAAAATAATGCATTTAAGAATACATATAATATGAACTAGGTGAGATCCACATACACCTAGAATGGTGCATGTATTGAACAATTTAAGCAATGCAGTTAAAGCATGACTGAATGACAAAAGGTTTTTCATTTAGCACAAAATGGACTCACCATATGGAAATGATTACAAATTGAGCATATTATGTTCATCATAGCATGGCACAAAGATGAATTCAAAGCAAGAGCATGTTATTGAACAAAATGGAATTCAATATGAGAATTGCATGACTTAAAGAGGGGTTAAATTTTTGAACATTATGCATGCTCAACGCCTTCAATCAAAGATGTATGTGTACTTGGCATATACTATGCAAGTGTATCAATAGATTGAACCATGTGTGCGTGGGTTTGTGGAATCAGAGAGAGATCAATTTAATTTAGTATAAAGTCAGGATAGGGACAAACTTCTAAATATGAAGTCAAAAACATACAAGTTTAATGGTATGGATCTTAATGACCATTATCCTTTCATGCTTTTAATATGTCGGCTTAATCCAAAAGCCAACAAAATCTAATACAGATAGATAAAACTAAATCTTTGATTTTTACTTATGGATTCTCAAGTTCCATAATACCCATGCCATGCAAGTTCAGCAAGGCCAGGGACTTAGGTTGCAAGTTAGTCAAGCAATGTTTCTCTTCTTATTAACCATGAGTTAGTGGTAATAAGCATTTGGATTCAAAGATATCCAAACAAAAATTTAGATGCATGTATGAGACCCTCTACACATTCATGGGTCAATCTTTCATAATCATGAAAGATGTTCATCACTTGACAATTGAAGATAATGATCACACTAAAGGGGGGAAGAAAGTTTCCTAAAATGACAAGTTTTGACATGAGATGATTGAATCATGTAATCTTTTTGAAGGTACTCATCTCTTTCCCAATAAGATTCTCTCTTTTTAGCAAGAGGTATGATCCGTTTAGATCTGTAAAAGCATTTCTTTAGGATTGAATGAGTTGTAACTCTTTTAGGCATATTTGGAGAAAAGGAGAAATAAAGGGTTGTAAGATACCCTAAATAAAATTACTCCAAAATATGTCCTATGAGCAAGAAAAAACTTTTAAATATGGAGGATATGACTATTTGTCTAGGTCAATGATAGGCTCATGAATATTTCCATTGAGATAGATGCACAACTAAGTGAAAAGATATCTAGTGTGAAAATAATAGCTCTATTATCAAATGACATAGGCAGAGATAATTTTGATTACATCTCATCAAATAAATAGTTCAATGAAGGGTCAATCTTCAAAGTGTTTTCAAGAATAAATCAAGTCTTGGTAAGGATATAACTAACAATTATTTTGTTTAAACTTGATTAGGATAAGACAAACAAAGTTTTATCAGTAACCAACCCCTGAGTAAGAGCTGAAGTCATCTACATTAAGATGAGAGTGTAAACCAGATGGTATGGGACATCTAGGCTTACACTATCACTAAAGTAGACTAGGTGCCATGGGATGCCAAATTTAAGGATAATAGAAGCTTCAACTCAAGGATATTTAACCACTTGCTTAATTAGCTTAAAAAAAAGAAGAATGAGCTCGGATTGTATTTATAAATTGGATATTGAATAAGCATCAATTTCTTGAAAGCTTATAGTTTTTGAGGATGAAAAAATTTTAAAAGGGGGAGGAAAGGTATCGCTAATATAGTACTTCAAAGAAAAAATATGCAATCCTTCAATGTATAGTGAAAGATAGAGAGTGCATTCTCTATCTATCTATCTATCTATCTATACATCTATCTATCTGTCTGTCTGTCTGTCTGTTTGTTTGTCTATCTGTCTATCTGTCTGTCTGTCTGTCCATCTATCTATCTATCTATCTATCTATCTATCTATCTATCTATCTATCTATCTATCTATCTATCTATCTATCTATCTATCTATCTATCTATCTATCTATGTATCTATCTATCTATCTATCTATCTATCTATTGATGACACAAATATGCTTCTTGGATCCCACTCTTATTCCTCACCATTTGTACCTTTTTCTACTTTTTATTTAGTTTAATAAGCACTCTTGTATAGGTGTGAGTGAGTGCCACGCTAGTGAATAAGTGAGGTTCATTCTCCTTTTGATTGAGAAATGCCACATAGCATGGATTTTTCCCATTTTGTATATAAAGAGGTCACTACCTCTCATTTGGGGGATCATTCTTGGAGATAATGAGACCATGCTAGTTTTTGGAATGCTTGGAGAGGTCTTGTTGTCTTCATGATGCACTTGTGTGCTTGATGCTTTCTTGCCTCATGCTTGTGACATGTTAGCTTGTTAATTAATGACATGATTATGCATGTGTTTAAGCTTGTATGTGTCATTAATGATACTTTCATCTAAATTCTACACATAATTTGTTGTTAATTTCATGCTAAGGAAGAACCATTGGGTTTGTTGAATGCTTCTATGCGACATTTGGGTCTTGTAAGATGCTCCTTGGTTTGAAAAATATGAGTTGTGATGCTATAACATCAATAACTTTTGGCATCATTTCCAAGGAGTGTTGTTTTGTCACTTACATAATGTTTTATGATGTGAAAGTGACTTGTATGAAATATTTTCATAACAACTTTTGAGTTTTTCATTTCATAAGGCTCTTATGAGCATTTGCAGCTTGCAAGATTTGCAATAAATTGTTGAGATGAGCCATTTTTGGTGTAATGAGAGTCCCCTTTTTTGACTGATTAGTCTACACATGTGCTGATTCTTCAAGATTATGAGTAGAATAGGAGTGGTTTTTTTAATCATTTAGTTTTTTATGTTGAGTTTTCCATTACTTTGTTGATTTTTTTCTCTAATAATGTGTAAATAAGCTTATTCTGGGGTTCTTCTATAAGTTTCAAAGGAGTTGCTCGAGGTCGTCATAACCACACTTCCTAAGAAGAGAGGAGTATAAAAACCTTGTAAGACTCGGCAATGTAAGGGTAACCCTTAATCTAGGATCTCTTAGTTTTGCACATATTTTCTTCCTTCTCTTTCTCTTGCTTTTAGGAAATCCATATGTTAGCTAGCCTACAATAGAATCGTACATGGAAATCTGAATGGCTAAAAAGCACAAGACACAAGGAGACAAGTAATTCCATTATCCAAAAGTCATCAATGATAGATAGACATAGTGCACGATTTCACAGGATTAAGAGAAATATCATCTTAAACAATTTCTTTAGTCTAAGAATTTAGAGAAGGAACCATAATCTAGAGCTAGTACTAGGTCTGTGCTTTGCCTCAATCAAGAAATCAGACAAAGGACATAGAACACTTTTGTTCTTATCCACAAAGCATATCATGGAGCAATTAAGTTGTCTAAAGAAGGAGGTATGTGCCTGAATGAGGAATTCAAAAAACTCTTTCTTTCAAAATCATATAATTCAACTAATGGGATCCTTGAGGTCTTCTGCAACCGTGACCTCTAACACAATAGGTCTCATTGGTGGCAGAGATCTTGAAAATGTTAGCAAGGCATCTATTTACTCTCAAGTGCTTAGAGATGGGAGTGTCAAAGCGAGTGGAAGCGGTAGTTTCTTAGGAGAGATGGAACCAAAAGAGGTTATAATGAGGCCTTGAATAAAGCCCCTAGGTTCAAATTGACTAATGGAGCTCGTGATGGCCTACCTGTGATGGTTAAGGCTATAGAGGAAGAGACAAAGATCTTTTCTGAGCATCATCGAAGCATGCTCGTGCCCAAATAGGTTCCCTCAAATAGGTTCCCCCAAATAGGTGGCCTGTCAAGATTGAATAACCCAAATCTCATTCCTTGGTTAAAAAAAATCATGGAGTTGAGAAATTTGTAGCAAATCATGTGGAACCATCAAATGACTAGAAGGATGTTCAAAGGAACACTGACAAACTAGAAAAGCATGTAGCTATTATGGGGTTGGAAGAGGGCAATGCAAGACTATTTTAGAGATGATTGATTGACTGTGTAGAAAATATAAGCCCACTTATTTATACTTACATAGTCGATGAATCTTCTCATATTTCCGCTTGGCATAAGGAGGCGTGCAATATTATTTTGGAATCATAAGAGATACTATGTTGAAGATCATGCCCTTGAAAAATAGTACACGTAATCCATGGGTATAAAAAAGGTAATTGCAAAACTAATAGAACTAACACCGAAGGTACTAGTATAAAGATACTTTGAATATGAAGACGATGAATTAATAGTAGATAAAATGGATAAGCTCCATGGAAAGGTTATTGCTATTGACAGATGATGTGGTGGAGGCTGTTGAAGAAGAACATAGAGAGAAGCACTATCCCAAAAGCACCTATAGAAGCAAGGCTCATTTTTTAAGATTTGGGACCAGAAACATTGTCTAGGCCATAGGAGAAGGAGGTCTCATCATTATCGTCCCTTAATATTGAAGTTGTGCTAGTGAGCCCTAATATCAAGCTAGGTTCATCTAAGTCTTATCAACGTTTCCATCTCCTTCATAATGAGCAACTTGTAGAGGAACAATTTCAGGGTAATCAGCTAGATGACACTTTCAGACATAAGGAGGAAATGCCTAGCCTAACTGACATTGAGATTGTAAACAGATTGTCAGCAACAAAACTAGGAGAAAAGCCAAGGATAGTAGTTCTTGGAACCAGTTGGGCAATCTCACATCTAATGAAGGATTTGAACTCCAAAATTTGTGACATCATGTGCATATCACCCAGGAATCACATGGTTTTCATGATGTTGTTGGACTCAACATATGTAGGCATGCTTGAATTTTGTGCTATCATTGAGCCTCCTGCACGGATTTATACTACACTTTATAAACCATCTAATTCCTACTTCTTCCCAGGTCACTGTTTTAGCATTGGTCCAAAGAAACATGAGGTGTATTGTGAGCCCAAAATGAATGGATCATCAACTTCAACAAACAAAAAATTCTTCTGAGTTCCTTACGATAAGCTTGTGAATGCGTCTAGAGTTGAAGCTATAACATTTGGCATTAATGGGGTTCACAAGAATGCTATATTTCTTAGGGAAGTCTCATATGCATAGAATATCATGAAGAAGTTGTTGTTGAACCTCATGTTATCTGACATACCTAGGACTTATGTGGAGGAGAGAAGGAGACTTTTTACATTATTGTTGTTGGTGGAGGACCCACTGGAGTGGAATTTAGTGGTGGAATTAGCGACTTTATAAGAGGAGATATTCATAAGAGATATTTTCATGTGCAAAGTTATAATCATGTCACACTTATAGAGACAAGGGAGATACTTTTTTCATTTGATGGTGGTTTAAGGGTCTATGTGATAAAGTATTTAACAAACACAGGTGTCAAGCTAGTAAAAGGTGTAGTGACTAAGGTCAACCCTAGGTACATCATTCTCAGTGATGGTTCAAGGGTTCCCTATGGATTGCTAGTTTGGTCTACAGGAGTAGGAGCTTTTAGCTTTATAAACTCACTACCACTACCAAAATCTCTAGATGGAAGAATTGGAGTTGATGAAAATTTAAAAATTCCTAGATTTGAGGACAAGTATATCATTGGAGATTGTGCAGGATTTGTAGAGAGTATTGGAAAACATGTTCTTCAAGCATTAGCTCAGGTTCAAGAAAGGCAAGGTAAATATCTTATAAGGGAGCTGAATAGGTTTGTGACAGTGGTGGCTATGCAGGCAGTACAGTAAGTGTGGAAGGATCTCCTTTTGTGTACCTTCTACACTTATTGTACTGCCTACATAGCTGCCACCAGCTATCACAAACGTGTTCAACTCCCTTACAAGATATTTACCTTGCCTTTTTGGAACCTTGACTAATGCCAAAAGAACATGTTTTCCAACACTCTCAACAAACCTTGCACAATCTCCAATGGCGTACTTATCCTGAAATCTAGGAATTTTTAAATTTTTGTCAACTCGAATTCTTCCATCTAGAGATTTTGGAAGCGATAGTAATTTTACGAAGCGGGAAGCTCTTACTCCTATGGACCACGTCAGTTATCCATAGGGAACCCTTGAAACATCAATGAGAATGATTTACTTAGGACTGGACTTAGTCTCTAGACCTTTTATTGGTGTGAGACCTATGTTTGTTAGATGCTTTATTGCATAGACCCTTAAACCATCTTCAAATGATGCAAATATCTCCTTTGCCTTTATAAGTGTGATATGAATATAACTTTGCACATGAGCATATCTTTGATGAACATCTCTTCTTATAAAGTCACTAAGTTCACCATTGAATTGCACTCTAGTGGGTCCTCCACCACCAACAATAATGTAAAAATTCTCCCTCTCTCCTCCTCATAAGTCCCACATATGTCAGATAACATGAGGTTCAACAACAACTTCTTCCTGATATTCTATGCATCTTAGACTTCCCTAAGAAATATAGCATTCTCATGAACCCCATTAATGATATCTTCAACTTTAGACGCAATCATAAGCTTATCATAAGACATGGATAAGAACTTTTTGTTTGCTAAAGTCGGTGATCCATTCATTTTTGGCTCACAATACACCTCATGTTTCTTTGGACCAATGTTAATACATTGACCTAGGAAGAAGTAAGAATTAGGTGATCTAGAAAGTGTAGCTTGAATCCGTGCAATAGGATGAGCGATAGAACAAAATTCAAGCGTGTCTACACATGTTGAGGCCAATAACATCATGAAAACCATGTGATTCTTGGTCAATATGCACATGATGTCACACATTTTGGAGTTCAAATCCTTCATTAGATGCGAGGCTGCCCAATCGATTTCAAGAAGTACTATCGTTGGCATTTCTCTTAGTTTTTTTACTAAAAATCTGCTTACAATCTTCATGTCACTTAGGCTAGGTGTTTCCTCCTTACAATATTGATAATACTTAGATGTATCGAGCTTGATATTAGGCGTCTGATAAATGCTCACTTACATAGCTTCAATATTAATGGACGATAATGATGAGACGTCCTTGTTCTATGGTGTAGACAATGTTTTTGGCCCCAAAGCTTCAAAAACAAGCCTCTCTTCTACAGGCAGTCTCGGGATAGTGCTTCTCTCTATGTTCTACCTCAATAGCCTCCACCACATCATCTCACATTAGCAATAACCTTTCCATGGAAAGATGAAAGCATCATTAATGACACATACAAGCTTAAATATATATGCATAATCACATCATTAATTAACAAGCCAAAACATGTTACAAGCATGAGGCAAGAAAGGAGCAAGCATACAAGCACATCATGAAGACAACAAGAGCTCTCCAAGCATTCCAAAAACTAGCATGGTCTCATTATCTCCAAGAATGCTCCCCCAAATGAGAGGTAGTGACCTCTTTATATACAAAATGGGCAAAATCCATGTGAGATTTCCCGATTAAAAGGAGAATGAATTTCACTTATTCACTAGTGTGGCACTCACACATACCTATACAAAAGTGATTACTAAACTAAATAGAAAGTAAAAATAGGTACAAATGGTGATGAATAAGAGTGGGATCTCAGGAAGCCGAAATGCAGATGGAAGGATCTTTTTGATGGGGATGGAAGTCCATTCAACGTTGTACTGCGCCTTCCACAATCCCTCCATCAGTTTGTCGGCATCTGTCTTCGCAGGATGTAAGTGGTGTATTAGGGTTTACTGAAGGAGGCCGCGAAAAGAATGCCAAACGGCCGAACGGATTGAATGCGAAGAATAAGAGTATTGTCTTATACTTCGATTCTGACGAGTTAATAACTTGGCTTCTTCTCCTATCTTGTCTCTACGGTTCTACAGGTAGCAGCAGTGGGACACGGAGAACGAGAGCCATTGATGAGCAACTGAGTAGCCACTCCCGTTTTCTTACAGCAGTTCTGTAAAAGCTTGAAGAAAGCATTTCAGAAAGGACTTGAGCATTGCTGAAACCTTTCCCAAGCTTTTCTCCGTTAGATGAAGATGACGCCTTCTTATCAGCAGTCGAATCGCATTCTTCACGAATATTTTTTTTGTTTCTCTTGGTGCGCTCCTTCGAAACAATCATTCTTTGTTCTGCCTTGAATCTGATAGTCTGGCTAATTTTTTCAGAAAGTTTCAATAGGAGAAGCGGACTTTTCCTCTAATGAAGATGATCATCATTAGTATTGTTAAGCCAAATTGCAGACTCCCTTATTACTGACTTCTTCGTCATCCACAATTTCATCTCCAATGCTGCACTTTGTCAAATTGAGTTCCTAGTGCTGCCGTCCTACTCAATAAAGCTTTGCTTTAAAAATCAGAAACGACTTGCCAGAGCGACTGCAGGCTCAAAAAGAAAGTCGAGAAAGCAAGTCGAGAAAGCAGCAAATTAAGATGAAAGCTACTGCGACAAGTATGTCATCTCCTTCATGACTTCAGCTGCTTGTTGAGGCCAAGTCTTTGGCAAAGTCTGCAACATCTTGTGAGGTGAAGCGGCTCAAATCTGTGCCTGAAAACTCTGACTCGATCGTGGAAAATTATAGTGAAAGCCACCTGGAGCATCATAATGATCGTTCGCTTTGTTTTCAAAGGAATGTGTGCAACATCATTTTTCAATTGCAACCCCGCATTGAATCGTTTGCGACGTTTTTCTCTTTTTTTCATGAACACTCGCTTTGATAGTTGAAAAATGTAGTTAAATCTTTAACGATCAAACAGACAAGCAAAGGAGAGAAGAAAAGGAGAAAAAACCGCAGCAGCAACTTTGAAAAACCGCAGCAGCAACTTTGAAGAATATGATGCTGATGATTTGAGCATGAAGGCGAAAAATTCACGTATTACGAGCTTGAAGAAACGCAAGTGATAGAGCAACCAACCTTATGGCATTCGAGATGATAAAATGGATCTGACAGTGGCGCTGGAGAAAACCGATTGAAAAGCTTTCATCGTAGTTGCATCCCGTTCGTGCATTTGCGCGAAGAAGAAAGCCACAGGTGTTCTTCTGAACCAATCAATTGATTTCTGTCCGATAAAGACTCTGATTATAACTCTATAGACGTCGGGATATTTCTTGGAACATTTCTCTCTCTCTCTCTCTCCAACATGGCGGCAAGAATATCATAAAAAAAGACAAGATCCTTTTTCCTTATAATAACAAACGTTTTCCTTTGTGAACATATGATATCCCTTTGAAATCAAATGGAGAACTTAATCAAACATTCATAAGACATTCAGAAACACCCTCGTTGGATTGGTAACATGTGAATGCATTTTATTCTAAAGGAAGTTTTAAAAAGTTGAGTTAAAGAGAAGTGAACAATTTATTTGATCCTTAAATCGAAATTGACTCATTTTTTGCAAAGATAAATATTTTCTAATCAAAATTTCATTGAAACTCTACACACATAAGGCTATATGTTTCACATCGGGTTCACATATATGGAGGTGCATTTATGGGGTTAAGGCTTGCAGCTCCCTAGTGCAAAATTTCTTCAACTTATGCTAAATGTTGCAACATCAAATGATTAAAAAGCATTAAACATACAAATTCCTCAACCAAATCAATGTTAATGGAGTTGGAAATAAGAAAATACCTTGCAAATGTGAACTCACATCTCACAAATCAATGTTGGCATTGCAAGAAACATGTTGAAGGATTTAGCAAGCTTGTAGAAGTTGATCTTCACACACCTCATCATGGACCCTCAACAAATGTGATATGTGCTCAAAGATGAAGATTATATTACTACTCAAGATGAGAAAAGATTACAAGCTCAATGAATCTCAAAGATCCATAATGGTTTCTCTCACAAATGTAAACTCAAAGGTTAGCTCAAAGGTTCTCACTTTGCTTTAAACACTCAAACTCTCCAATCTAAGGAAGTAAAAAAAAAAACAAATGAATGGAATTGTAGTTTTATAGGAAAAATTGGCCTTTTGATCCATGCTTGATTTAAATATGCTATGAGCATCTAAGGTTAGCAACACTAATAGCAATGGGGGCAAACTGCCTGAGACACTTTGGCATCACATAGGTGATGCTATAGGAATTGAAAAAAAAATTGCTTTCTCTCGTCACGTTTGTGCTGGGATGAAGTGAGAGAGAGCCAAGGAAGAGACCGAAGAGAGCGACTGACCAAGCAATGTGCGACTGAGTATTGAAAGGTACACATGCATATACACACACACACATACATACACACATGTGCATACACACACATGCATATACACACATCCACATACATACACACATATGCATACACACATACATACACATATACACACATATATACACACATGTACACACACATAGATACATACACACATATACACATGCACATACATAGACACATATTCACAAACATACACACATATACACACATAAACACACATATACATACACATATATATACACACACATATATACACACACATACATGCACACATATACATACACACATATACATACACATATATACACACATATACATACAAACATATACACACACATATATACACACACATATATACACACACATACATACACACATATACACACACACATACATACACACATACACACACACATATAAATACATATATACACATATACACACATATATGCACATATACACACACATACACACATATACACACACACATACATACATACATATACACACACATACATACACACATATACATACACACATATACATGCACACATATACATACACACATATACACACATACACACACATACATACACACTTATACACATATATGCACACATATACACACATATATACACACATATACACACACATACATACACACATA